>CAWUFW010025042.1:0-50709 GCA_963921515.1 Calotriton arnoldi | reverse complement strand
TTATTACATTTTGAATGATAAACAACCATACCACCGTGCAAGGTGGATTACGTGTACACCCCCCAAAAAGGAAAGCAAAAACAAATTATATCAAACCAAATCATAACAGATTAAGCACATGACCCAGTTGTGATTGCGCAGTCACCTGAGGAGAGGTAGGTATAAATCAGGTTTCCATACTATCTATACGATTGACAATGTGCCAGTTGATACATCCGAACCACTCTTTACCCACATCAGTCTAAGTCCGCTATTGCTTTTGTTGCAAAAACTGTCTCAATGGCTCCCATAGATCTGTCGGCCTGGATGTTGCCGGTAGTTCCTCTGAATACAGTTCCAAGTTATCCTTGCAATATACAAGGTCTCACAATCCAGTGGTTCACCTGGTGATCGTTTACCTCCCATGTTATGGCAACCCTGCGTTTGGCCATCAAGCAGTGCTATACGTAAAAATTTTCCTATGACCCCTTTTACCTTCGGAACACAGCACAGTAGACAGACTAAGGGCGTGCAAGGTATCTCCACCCCGACCATTTCTTCTATATCCCGCACCACCTTTCTCCAATAGCGGCTACTCTCCTACAGCCTCATGCCAGGTGCAGAAAGTCTGCTTCGAGTTGACCGCATCTCTGGCACCCGCTGAGTTCCGTAGTCCATAATGGCACAACCTCTCCGGTGTGTAATATACCTGGTGTATGTATTTAAAATGTATATCGCAAGTTTCCGTTTGGAGAAAAGTTTACCGGTTAAGCTGCATATGTGTTCCCAATCTGCCAGTGGTATCGGGGTGTTTAGCGCATCATTCCATCTCTCTAGGCTTCTGTCGTGCAGTCTGATCCTCAGCTCTAATTGCCCGGTACAGTTTGTGATTAATTTTTTATTAGTGGGAGTGGTTAGCACCATTTGCAGAGAGTGTAGCGTAGCAGGCTCAGCAGGATAAGTGTCATAGTGCGATTTGATGGCATGACGAAGTCTGTGAAACGTGAATTGTAGACAGCAACGTGGGATTATTGATATATTGCAGGGTTTCTGAGGTGTGAAATGTGCCCCTGGGTATAGGTCTTGCATTGTAGTCATGCCTGCCTCCTTAGAGACGCGTTGCCCCCACCTCATGCGTAACTGACAGCGCTGCATGGTGTTCCAGCTGCATTGCCGGCGTAGATTGGTGTTTTATGAGCTATTTTCCTATTGTCTGCCAGGCCGCTAGGATTGCATATCAACGGTATTTATTTCCGTTTTCGGGACTCCGACGTTCGTATGGGTGAATAAGCTATGCAGTGGTATAGGGGAGGCATCTCCGTCTTCCAGACTACAGGTGGAGTGAGCGTGTGGTCTAACCCAGAAATATGCATATTGTGCTGAGCACTTAGATAGTAAACATATAGGTCGGGCGCTGAACCCCCCTGTCATAATCCAGTGTGAGAGTGTTCCAGCTCACCCGTGCCTGCTTGCCTCCCCAGATCAATCGGATCAGTATCGCCGCACTGTGTCGAAACCCTTTGTCAGCTGAATCGGTATGGTTGAAAACAAGTACAAAAAGCGTGGTAGTACCACCATTTTTGTTAGTGCAATACGATCTGCAAGGGACAATAGCAAGTGTATCCATTTGTCGACTTGTTGATCAAGAGTGCTGCAGGCCCTTCCATAGTTTTCACGTATGACTACTGCTGGGTCACGATGGACCCAGATCCCAAGATATTTTACCGGGTCCGCCGTCCATACCATGGATATTCCAGAGTTGGCCGGGGTGTACACTCCGTCAGGGGAATGATGATGGACTTATCCCAGTTCACCGAGAGACCTGCCATCACACCAAATCTGATGTATTCTCGCAGTAGCTGCGATAGATATCGAGATGTTCCCCTTACGAACAGCACCATGTCGTCTGCGTATAATGATATGGCGACTGGGCGATGATTAAAATTTAAAGCTGTCTCCCTGTGTCTTTGCCGTATTACACACGCCAGAGGCTCTATTGCGAGAGCAAAGAGTAATGGTGACAGCGGACAGCCCTGCCTGGTGCCCCGCTTTACAGGAAAAGGATCCGATGTCAGTCCTCCCACTCGCACCCTTGCGGATGGGTCAGCATACAATATCTGAATCCATTTTGTGAAAATTGGCGAGAACCCCATGCGCTGTAATATATGAAACATATATTTCCACTCTATGGAATCAAAAGCCTTGGCTAGCGTCTAGCATTACCGCGGCGGCTGGGAGGCGTGGTTCTAAGACATGCAGCATCGCAAAGACCGTCCGCAGGGTTGTGTGATGTGGACCGCTCAGCTATAAAACCCGACTGATCCGGTAGGACCAGACAGGACATCAAGGGCTGAAGCCTGGTAGCAAGGATTTTGGCAAGGATTTTCGCATCTATATTAATCAGCGAGAGTGGCCCTATATGACTCACATAAATCTGGAGGTTTATCCTTTTTAAGCAGCGTTATAATCAGCGCCTGGCGCAGCGATGGCGGCAATGTCCCAGACTCATGCGCCTCAGCGTACATCTCTAGTAGGTAGGGAGCGAGCAAGTCCTCATACGTTTTATGTACCCGATCGTGGAGGTAGTCTGGCCCAGGTGCCTTTGCGTTCGGTAGGGCTCTAATCGCTGCTTTTACATCGCAGCGTCAATTGGATGACTTAAATATTCTCGGTGATCATCTGAAACCCAAGCACAGTCCACGTCCTCCAAATATTCGTCTAATTCCCGAGTGGGTAGCTCCCCCTGGTAGTATAGAGATCGGCGTAGTAGTCGCGAAATTGATCAACGATATCTAACTGGTTATAATGTTCCTGGCCATGCATGTCTGTGATCTTTTCGAGTATGCTGTTGTTCTGTGCGATTTCTAATTTTATTTGCGAGATTGCGGCCCGGCCGACCCCTTCTCCATATTGGCGAGCCACATGTCTGCGCGATATGTAACGAATCTCAGTTTCCGCCAAGGTATCGTATTCTCGAATTAACTCGTGTATGTGGGCCATGGTGCCCATCGCTGAGGCTGCGCTGTATTCACGCTCTAGGGACTGAAGTGTGGTCTCTATTTTTGCAAGTTGGGTTCTAATGTCTTTTAGTATGCCAGCAGTGGTACCAATGCACACTCCCGTATCGTTACCTTAAAAGCCTCCCCATAATGTTGAAAGCACTATCTACGGTACCCTTATTGATCCCGAAGTAATCTTCTATGGCTGTGCGAATAGTGGTGTTGTAGAGTGGGTCTAATAATGCCTCTGCTCGCAACCGCCATGTAAAAGGACGGTGTATGGCCGTTGGGATTCTAATGTCTAGCATCACCGGGTTATGATCGGACAAGGTGCGTGGGCAATTATTGACCGCCACAACCCAGTCGGCTGCGCCTTCCCCAGAAGCCAGTAGTCCAGCCTAGACCAGCTGTTGTGTGCTGGCGTAGCATGCGTTTCCTTCCTTAACTGTGCCATTGCGCACCCTCCAGATATCCACCAGACTAAATTCCAATATGGCATTGTGCACACTACTAAGCCACCCGGGGATAGATTGTGGTGTGTGGGGGATTTATCTAAGTCGGGATCCAGGTAGGTGTTAAGGTCCCCTCCCCACAGAATGTTAGCTTCAGGCCATTCTCTAAGTTTATTATACAATCTTAAAAAGCATTCCGGGTCATCTGCTATTGGGCCGTATATATTTACCACAGTAATTACTGTGTTCCCCAATGTACCTTGTACCATTACGCAACGTCCCTCATCGTCTGCTTATGTGCGCAGTGGTGTGAAATCGACTCCCGTTTGACCAAGATAAGCACCCCTCTAGCATAGGACGAGTATGAGGAGGCTATTTTGAACCCGGCCCATTTAAGTGCAATTGTACGGTCCGTAACCTTGGTCAAGTGTGTTTCTTGTAGCAAGGCAATGTGTATGTCATGCCTATTCAGGTAAGCAAACACTTGCCGTATTTTTGGGGAGTATTCAACCCTCTGATGTTCCATGTCAGCAATCTGTATTTCTCACCCATGTCCCTTACCAACAGCATTTTCCTTTGCCAGGGTAGTGGTTCGGTATTTAACACATTTTTCAGCAGTAATACATAACTCTATCGTATAGTGGACACAATCCCCAGGTGCAATCATTGGAAATACTTCTGTGAAATAAAAAACAACACAACCCCAAATAACCGTTCAACCCACCCGCCACCCACTCCAACCTCCCAATTAGGTCGAGAACTTAACCCCTCCTCCCACCCTTCCATTTACCCTGTCCCCTTAAGAGAGTTCTAACAAGTAGGGGTTCACCCGCTGGGGGAGAGGGAACGACTGGCAAAACTCCCACCTTGTGGTGGGGTGGCCAGGCTCCCGTATTTTATCGCACAACTGTTCTGTACTATGTCAAAACATAAAGAGCACCAGAAAGAACCTGTGCATTTGTGATTTTAGCTCAGTATACTTTGCGAATCATTACTATATTATTATTTCAAGGTAGCCATGTTAATCATCAAATCACTGTTTAAGAAGCTACAACAGTTATTAGTCCGAATTCTCAGACTGCTCCAATCTTGTGGGACTGTTTGGGCCACTCCGCCCGAGGCTTGCTGGGGCAGATGTGTTTTGTAAACTTAAGGGCTGACTTAGCATCCGTAAAAAGTGTGATTGTCCATCATGCGTTATTCTTAATTTAGCGGGATACAGCATTGCGTACGAGATGGAGGCAGATTGCAATATCTTCTTCGTTGGCACAAAGTCTCTTCGAGCGGCCTGTACCGCTGGAGTGTAATACGGGAAAAAGGACAGGTTGTTTCCTTTATGGTTAATGGGACTCTTGGCTCTGGCTTCCTGAAGGATAGCATCACGGTCTGCATAATTGAGGAGGCGTGCAATAATCGGACGTGGTGGTGCCCCTGGTTTTGGTCGGGGTCCAAGGGATCTATGAGCTCGTTCCACTATCATGACCGGGGACAGCACCGAACCAAACAGCTCTCGCAGTAGGGTGTCAATAAATGTCTCCATCTTTGATATTGCTGTTGATTCCGGCAGACCAATTATGCGGAGGTTGTTCCGTCGGGAACGTGCTTCTAAATCTTCATTTTTCGCTCTTATAACCTCCAGCACTTTTTCCATGTGTAAGATCTGTGTCCATGCATTCCGCCTGGGAATCTTGCAGTGTCCGATAGCCTGTTCTCCAACACATCAAGTCTGGTATCATGCGTGTCCACCTGTTTCTTTACCGCATCCAGGCTGGATGTGAGTGCGTCGAGCTTGCCATCTATGGTTTTCAGCCCTGCGCGCATCTCTAATAATATTGATCGCATGTCTTCGTCCTGGCTTTCCGCAGACCCTGGCGGCCCTTGTGTCGTGGCCTGCTCTGCCATGGTCTCAGTGGCTCGTGTGTTTCGCTTACACTCGAATGGGAGTTTTGGTTGTTTGGGGTCCGGTTTTCCCATTGTGCAGTGATAGCTTTAAGTCAGTACCTGCACCAGCAGTCCGCTGCTCACAACGCGCCTATGTTGTGATAATTATGTTGTGTGCCAAAGTTCTGTACCCCAATTCAGGTACTGGACCAGGTGTTGGGCCTATCGCAGGTTGTGGCGCACATGCTCGCGTCACCCGATGTATCGTACTTTCTTTGTGCCCAACTTCGATAGCAGATAAGTACTGTAGTGAGCTCTGCTGCACCCCCAGTGATTCGTACTGCGCCTAGGGTCTCCGTTCCACTTCCACTAATCTCCGAGCCCGGGACATGAGGCCCAAGTGCGACCCATTGTTCTTTAATAATACGGTTCCGCTTAACAAGCCATCATGTTCCAGTCCGTAGCACCGCAGGGTTCCCAGATGCGCCCTGTTAACTCCTTGAAAGAGCCTCTTCCCGTAGCTGTCTCGTTGCTTTAGCACCACAATCCGGCGGTATGACTGCAGACCGGTGCAGGCGTCACTCCAGCCCTTCTCCCCTCCGATGCACAGCGATTGGGGCCCAGCGCGTCAACCTCACCCCGGGCGGAACCGCCAGCAGGCCCCCAAGCCGCCCCGGCCCTCCGCAGCACCAGAGCACCGCAGGAGCCGAGTGCCGCTCCGGGCCAACCCACCGGCGCCTCCCCCTAGCAGCGAAGCCGACCAAGCTGCGCACCTCTGTGGTGGGAGAACAGGTGCGGCCCTAACACCTCGCCGAGATCGGCCGGCCCACGCCGCAGAGCCCAGGCCCCCCGGGTACTACCCCCCGAGGCCGCCTAGTCCCCGCCCCGCAAGTCCGCCCGAGCCCGGTTTAGCAAGCGGCCCCGCCTCACTCACCTCGCCGCTGCAACCCGTCTGGGGTGGCTTCCCAGCACATCAGATCCGGTGCGTCTCCTCGAGCCTCAGGACACAGCAGCGCCTCAGCGTCGAGGGTCTCTCTCGCGTTCCAGCAGCTGGGCCCTTTTTGCACCCTGGCGTCGTCCGCAGGGGCGTACACCGTCTCGCCGGCGGCAGTCCCGGTCCGGACCAGTGCGCTTGGGGGTCCCACTCTGAGTCGCTGATCTCTATGATTCCACCCTCGAAGCCGGTCGGGTCACCGCATATGCCCTTAGTTCACCTCCCGGCCGCCATTTTCCCTCGGACCACTCTTCTGCGTCAGTTGTTCCGCACCGCGGGTTCCCGACACTTCTAAGCAGCAAAAGTGTCACCGAGTGTGCCCGGAGTGCTCAGCAGTCAAGGAGATGTGTGCTGGCAATTGTAGCTGTGCTTAGCGGATGGTAATAGCCGGATATTTGAGCCTGGCCTGCGGAGCTCCTTCACCAGGCAGCCATTCCGCAACGCGCGTAGCCACGCCCTTGCCATGAAGATTTGTGTAACAAATGGAGTATTAATGCAAATCATGTGTACAACCCCAGAACTAGGAGAAAGATTCCTTTATGATGTTAATAGTGATACACTAGTGAGCACCTCTGTGATAATAAAACAAGAGGTGAGTATGGTAAAATATTACTAAGAAGATTCTTGAGTGTCTTGAATATGCTTTCTTGTATGATTGCTGTTCGTTTCACTATATGTTACTCGTTCCTTGTGCAATAGGTGAAGCAAGGGAAATAATCAAGGCAAAATTGAGGGTGCAGAGACAGAATATTGACGTAGAAATATCGAATTGCCTTAATATCGAGTCAAGAATATCGATGGTGCAAAATATCGAGGTACGTTTTTCGTTGTTAAAAATATCGAATTTAATTTAATGCAGAAATATCAATTTTGTAAATTTCGATGTTAAAAATATAGTTGTAAATAATATTGATTTTTGTTGTTGTTGTTTAATGTTGGTATTTTTTATCATTAATTTAGTATTAGTTTTTTACATATTTTAATCTTTAATCTTTAAGCTTATATAGCGCACAGCTACCCCCAACGGGGAGTGTGCCAGCGCTACGGACACAAAGAGGTGAGTTGTAGTTGTCAGTCCCTAGTTTGTTACGGGAGGCTGAAGAGCCAGGTCTTCAACACCTTCCGGAAAGTGCGTTCCGATTTGGCTTTTCTGATATAGTCGGGCATGGAGTTCCATAAGATTGCAGTTTTGACAGCAAAGGACCATCCTCCAATTCTAGATTTAGAGAAACGAGGGATAAAAAGGCACTCATGATTATTAGATCTCAGGGTCCTAGTTTGATGGTATTTGCGAACTCTCTTCTTTAAGTATTGTGGGCCAGTATCATTGAGAGCTCTGTATGCAAGAGTAAGTGCCTTAAATTCAGTTCTTCTCTTAACAGGCAGCCAATGGAGACTGCGCAAGTGGGGGGATATATGATGTCTTAGTGGGATATTTCTAATGAGCCTAGCTGCCGCGTTCTGCACTATTTGCAGTTTTCTAAGTAGGTATGCTGGCAGCCCCAAGTACAGGCTGCTTGCATAATCAAGTTGTGATGTGATTACTGCATGGACTATTGTTTTCCTGCAGTCCATCGGTAGAAAGTAGAGGGAATCTCCGGAGGGCCTTCATTTTCCAGAAGCAGGACGAGGAAACATGGCTGATTTGGGTCTTACATGACAGGGAGGTATCTAGTTTGAACCCTAGATTCCTAGCAGATGAGACTGGAAGGGGGAGGATTGAGTTCTAAAGGCCACCAGAGATCAGATAGTGGGGGTGAGGGCCGGTTGAAAAATAACACCTCTGTTTTGTCTGTATTCAGCTTTAGGCAGTTAGCTGACATCCAAGTTGAAATGTCCATGAGACACTGCCTAAAGTTTGAAAAACCGGCCTCTGAGCAATCTTTGAAGGAAAACATGAGCTGCGTGTCATCAGCGTATGAGATGACATCAACACCATGTTGCTTTACCAAAGTGGCAAGGGGGCAAGATAAACATTAAAAGGGTTGGGCTGAGTGCCGAACCCTGAGGTACACCACATATCAGAGGACGTGAGCTAGAGGTGTGGGGGTGTAGCCGAATTCTCTGTGAGCGGCCTTCCATAAAGGAGCCGAGCCAAGCTAAGACGGTTCCTGTTACTCCTAAATGTTGGAGCCTGTCTAGAAGGATCTTATGGGAGACTGTGTTGAATGCCGCCGAGAGGTCTAATAATACCAGCATCGCACAGTTCCCTTTATCCATAGTTTCCCTGACAGTTTCTGCTACCTCAATTAGTGCCGACTCCGTGCTGTATCCTGCTCTGAATCCCGACTGGGTGTCATGAAGTAGTTTATTGGATTCAAGGAATGTTGATAATTGTTTTTGTACTTCCTTTTCAAGAATCTTAGCAGGTGCTGGCAGGAGGGAGATGGGTCTAAAAATTGTCAGAATTGTAGGGTCTGCGTTCTCCTTTTTGAGAATTGGTTGAACAATTGCAGTCTTCCAGCTAGATGGATAGATGCCAGTTTCCAGCGAGGTGTTCCAAAGCTGGTTTAAGGCCGGATTGATCAGTGGAGCTAATATTTTAAAGAACCTGGATGGGCAGGGGTCAAGTGGGGAACCAGATTTAGTTTTTTCCAGCTGCTTGAGAGATGTGGCCAAGTCAAAGGGGCTAAATTCCGACCATATAAAAAAATGTATTAAAATGTTTGTATTTATTTTTTTATTACGTTTTAGGAGCGGGATGTTGGGTTTATAGGGGATAAGGGTGGGGAGTAATTTAAAAATTATGGATTAAAATTTTAAAAATGTAATTTTTAAAAAAGTTTTAGGAGCGTGATGGTGGGTTTATAGGGGATAGCAGTGGGAGTAATTAAAAAAATATATACATTTTTTAAATATTTTTAACATTTTGTAAACATTTAGGGCCGATTCCGATAGTCGGGCGGAAGCGCACCTAACAGTATTCGTCCGGAAAAAATACGAGCCGAACGCGTGTTTTTCCGACCGACTCGAACACTCTACCGAACGAACAAGTACGATGCGCATAACAGCCCAGATTCCGAGCGAGCCGTACTCACCCATTCCAGCTCCTGTTCCCCGCCCGAGCCGGATCCGTAAATGCCGAATTGAGTCGCACGGAACCAAATACACAGCACCTTCCGGCCGGACTAGTACGATGCGTCTCCCGTACGGCGCCGGAACTTCCGTCGCTATGTACGGCACGTTTGAGCATCCGGGAGAGCTGCACATAAGCTCCGATTCGCGACACAAAGGCGATCCACGGCGACGAGACGAACAAGCCAGCGGACGAGTACGAGTTAAAGACACAGAAAGCCGAACGAGACGAGACCAACCATGAATCCCGCAGGTCCTACCAATACTCTACATCTATTACCGGGACCGGCACGGACGCGTACAGGCGCAGACGGTAAGTCAAACACCCACAACACAAACAAATGACACGTGCCCGAAATATGTCACACACACATAGGGATGCACAAATGACGTACACAAGCAACAGCAGAACCATAGGGGTGAGATGGCCAACACCAATGCCATACACACCCATAGGGGGATGGATGCCTACCACCTACACCACCCTACAACTACCCCTACTCATGGGTGGCTAGATGCCTGCCACCACCCCCACTCATGGGGGGCTGGATGCCTACCACTACTGCCATCCCCACCCATAGGGGGCTGGATGCCTACCACCTACTACCATCCCCACTCATGGGGGGCTGGATGGCTGCCACTACTGCCATCCCCACCCATAGGGGGCTGGATGCCTACCACTACTACCATCCCCACTCATGGGTGGCTAGATGCCTGCCACCACTCCCCACCACTCATGGGGGGCTGGATGCCTGTCACTACTGCCATCCCCACTCATGGGGGATGGATGGCTGCCACTAACACCACCCCCACTCAGGGTGGGCTGGATGCCTACCACTACTACCATCCCCACCCATAGGGGATGGATGCCTACCACTAACACCACCCCCACTCAGGAGTGGGCTGGATGCCTACCACTACTACCATCCCCACTCATGGGGGGCTGGATGGCTGCCACTACTACCATCCCCACTCATGGGGGGCTGGATGCCTACCACTACTACCATCCCCACCCATGGGGGATGGATGCCTACCACTAACACCACCCCCACTCAGGGTGTGCTGGATGCCTACCACTACTACTCATCCCCACTCATGGGGGGCTGGATGGCTGCCACTACTACCATCCCCACTCATGGGTGGCTAGATGCCTGCCACCACCCCCACTCATGGGGGCTGGATGCCTGTCACTACTGCCATCCCCACTCACGGGGGGCTGGATGGCTGCCACTACTACCATCCCCACTCATGGGGGGCTGGATGCCTACCACTACTAACATCCCCACCCATAGGGGGATGGATGCCTACCACTACTACCATCCCCACCCATAGGGGGATGGATGCCTACCCTGGACACAACCAAACCGGAGAATTTTCGTCCCATCTCTCTCCTCCCATGGATATCTAAGATTGCTGAGTCCCATGTCAACTCCATTCTGACAGGCTACCTGGAAGACAATAACATCTTGGACATCTCTCAGAATGGCTTTCGCCCTGGCCACAGCATGGAGTCAGCCCTCTTAGCAGTGACTGAACATCTGAGGGCCGCATTGGATGAGGGACGCACGTCAGCACTGATTTTATTAGACCTCAGTGCCGCGTTTGACACGGTCTCTCACCAGATTCTGCTGCAACGGCTGGAGGAAGCGGGGATCTCGGGCTTAGCCCTTGACTGGTTTGCCTCCTTCCTGTCTGAGAGGACCTTTCAGGTGTCGGCTCCTCCGTTTTCCTCTGGGACCCATGATATTCATCAGGGGGTGCCACAGGGCTCAGCACTGAGCCCTACGCTGTTCAACCTGTATGTTCAACCTTTGGCAGCGGTGGCTAGGAATAGAGGGTTGACATTGGTATCATACGCCGACGATACTCAGTTGGTAGTGGCACTCTCTGGCAACTCAGCGCAGGATGCCTGTATGTTTCGGAGCAATCTTATGGCCATCTCTGAGTGGATGTCCGCCAACTGTCTGCAGCTTAATGCAAGCAAGACTGAAATCCTGTTGGTTGGGCGTGACGGTGAGCTGTGGAGTGAACACTGGTGGCCCACCACCCTGGGCTGTGTCCCCACCCCCAAACAGATAGTAAAGAATTTGGGTGTCTGGGTGGACTCCGCTCTTAGTTTTCAGGCCCAAACCAAGAAAGTGGCAGGGACCTGCATGGGTATTCTACGTGGGCTCAAACCATTGCTAGGTTATTTTGACCCGTCCACTCTGCAAGTTATCATTCAGGCTGCCATCCTGTCGAGATTGGATTATGCCAATTCGCTTTATTTGGGTTCCAACAAGTCAGAGATCCTAAGATTGCAGAGAGTCCAGAATGCGGCGGCCAGAATCCTTCTTGGCCTTCCGAGGACTTGCTCCACCTCTGTTGCCATTCGCCGACTACACTGGTTGCCGGAGACCAGACGTGTGGAATTCAAATCTTTGTGCATTGCTTTTAAGATCTTGAAATCCTCCCCCGGCCATTTTGGCCACCCTGCTCTCGCCCTACATTCCTTCCCGCCAACTTCGCTCGATGGGCCAAAACTTGGCGGTGGTTCCGAGGGTGAGGAGAGCACGGGCTGGGGGACGTGCTTTCTGCACACTGGCGGCCAAACTTTGGAACTCTCTCCCACTGTCCATTCGTAGCCTAAACAACTATTTAGCATTCCGTAAGGCCACCAAGACTTATCTTTTCCCTCCACTGTAGGTTTCTTACCTTGTGGTGGTCCTCTCCTCCTGACTGTTTTAGCGCCGTGACGCTCCTTTGCTGGAGCAGCTGTGCGCTCTATAAGCTTTATAACATAACATAACATAACATGACGCCCAAACGTGAATTTGGCACTTATTTAACAGTAGAATCTGAGTAGTTCAGTCATGCTTATTCTCAGAGACCCTACTCACAAAACGCCAGAGACGTCTGGAGTGGGTAGGCACAATATTCCGCCACAGCTGAGTAGGCAATCTTCCTATGTATTGGCTGTAGGTTAATCAAGCTTGAAGGAAAAAGTTCCCGAACAATTGTGCCTTTTAAAACCTTATCTTAAAACCCTTTTTTAGGACATTTTGTTTTCACAACACAATGTCTGTCGAGGCAGCTGCTCCTGTCACTGGGACACAGGTCTCAAACGACGAAGAGGAAGCAAATGCAATACATTTTGCACCCAAAATCAGGCATACACTCACACAAAAACCCCTCAGACATAGTTTAACCCCTTCGCTGCTAGGCCTTTTCCCCTCCTGTGCTAAGCCTTTTTTTGGCTATTTGGGGTAGTGCGCGCTTAGGCCCCTGTAACTTTTTGACCACATAAGGTATCCATGCCAAATTTGCGTCCTTTTTTCTAACATCATGAGGATTGTAAAGGTACCCAGGGTTTGTGGATTCCCTCGAGGGGACCCAGAAATTAGTCAAAATACAGCTAAATTATTTTTTGGGGGGGAAAAATGCGAAAAAAGGGCTACAGATGAAAGCATCTTGATTTTTCCCTGCAAATGGCATCAAAAAAGGGGTTGTGGGGATGAAATCACCATCTTCCCAGCTTTCAGGGACAAGCAGACTTTTGTCAGAAAACCAACTTTTTTTACACGGTTTTGGCATTTTTCTGGGACATAGCCTATTTTTGCTATTTTTTTGTGCTTTCAACCTCCTTCCAGTTAATGGTAGAAATGGGTATGAAACCAATAATGGATCCTGGAAAGCCATACATTTCTGAAACGTAGACAAAATTCTGAATTCAGCAAGGGGTCATTTGTGTGGATCCTTAAAGTTTTCCTTATAGAAACTAACAGTTAAATAAAGGAAAAATTGAAAATTAGTTGAAAAAACAGCCATTTGTGTCAACGTTTTCACCTGTAACTTCTTCTAATTATGACAGCTATTTGAAGGCAATATACCGTTATATCCGCTGGACCTTTCTGGTTGTGGGGATATATAGGACTTGTAGGTTCACCAAGAACCCGACGAACCCAGAGCCAATAATTGAGCAACATCTTGCAATGATTTTTTTTTAAGTACCGGGTATATAGCAATTATTTTGGGAAAATGTATACATGGAAAAATTGTTATGAAAGACACCTATGTATTTCTGAAATGGGAACAAAATGTAGATTTTAGAAACAGTAGATATTTGCACATTTCCGAAATTGGGAGTACCCATACTAGCATGAGAATTATAGGTCATTTTTCAAAATGACTTATTTTTTACACATTGTCTTTCATTTGGAAGGCAGAAATGCATCGAAAGTCAATAGGTAATAACAGTTGCTCTACAATTCTGTGTTACCCTAAGTCTCCCGATAAAAATGGTACCTCACTTGTGTGGGTAGCCCTTGTGCCCACAACAGGAAATGGCTCAAAATGCAACGTGGACGTACCACATTTTCACAATGAAAAATTACCCTTTTTTTGCAAAGTGCCTAGGTGTAGTTTTTGAACCCTAGCTCTGCCGGCACCTAGGAAACCTAGCAAACCTATACATTTTTGAAAACTAGACACCCAGGGGAATCCAGGATGGGGTGACTTGACTGCCTCCCACCAGGTTCTGTTACCCAGAATCCCTTGCAAACATAAAAATTGTCAAAAAAACCACATTTTCCCCACATTTCTGTGGTGGAAAGTTCTGGAATCTGCGTGGATCCACAAATTTCCACCCACCCCGCGTTCCCCAAAGTCTTACGAGAAAAATGGTATCTCACTTGTGTGGGTCGGCCTAGTGCCTGCGACAGGAAACGGCGCAAAACGCAACGTGGTCACACCTCAATTTCGCAGTGAAAATGACCCTTTTTGGCAAAGTGCCTAGCTGTAGTTTTTGAACTCCTAGCTCTGCCGGCACCTAGGGAAACCTAGCAAACCTATACATTTTTGAAAACTAGACACCCAGGGGAATCCAGGATGGGGTGACTTGACTGCCTCCCACCAGGTTCTGTTACCCAGAATCCCTTGCAAACATAAAAAATTGTCAAAAAAACACATTTTCCCCTACATTTCTGTGGTGGAAAGTTCTGGAATCTGCGTGGATCCACAAATTTCCACCCACCCCACGTTCCCCAAAGTCTTACGAGAAAAATGGTACCTCACTTGTGTGGGTCGGCCTAGTGCCTGCGACAGGAAACTGCGCAAAACGCAACGTGGTCACACCTCAATTTCGCAGTGAAAAATGACCCTTTTTTGGCAAAGTGCCTAGATGTAGTTTTTGAACCCTAGCTCTGCCGGCACCTAGGGAAACCTAGCAAACTTATACATTTTTGAAAACTAGACACCCAGGGGAATCCAGGATGGGGTGACTGGACTGCCTCCCACCAGGTTCTGTTACCCAGAATCCCTTACAAACCTAAAAAATTATCAAAAAAAACACATTTTCCCCACATTTCTGTGGTGGAAAGTTCTGGAATCTGCGTGGATCCACAAATTTCCACCTACCCCGCGTTCCCCAAAGTCTTCTGAGAAAAATGGTACCTCACTTGTGTGGGTCGGCCTAGTGCCCGCGACAGGAAACGGCGCAAAACACAACGTGGTCACACCTCAACTTCGCAGTGAAAAATGACCCTTTTTTGGCAAAGTGCCTAGCTGTAGTTTTTGAACCCTACCTCTGCCGGCACCTAGGGAAACCTAGAAAACCTATACATTTTTGAAAACTAGACAACCAGGGGAATCCAGGATGGGGTGACTTGACTGCCTCCCACCAGGTTCTGTTACCCAGAATCCCTTGCAAACATAAAAAATTGTCCAAAAAAACACATTTTCCCCACATTTCTGTGGTGGAAAGTTCTGGAATCTGCGTGGATCCACAAATTTCTACCCACCCTGCGTTCCCCAAAGTCTTACGAGAAAAATGGTACCTCACTTGTGTGGGTCGGCCTAGTGCCTGCGACAGGAAACTGCGCAAAACGCAACATGGTCACACCTCAATTTCGCAGTGAAAAATGACAGTTTTTTGGCAAAGTGCCTAGCTGTAGTTTTTGAACCCTACCTCTGCCGGCACGTAGGGAAATCTAGCAAACCTATACATTTTTGAAAACTAGACACCCAGGGGAATCCAGGATGGGGTGACTGGACTGCCTCCCACCAGGTTCTGTTACCCAGAATCCCTTGCAAACATAAAAAATTGTCAAAAAAACCACATTTTCCCCACATTTCTGTGGTGGAAAGTTCTGGAATCTGCGTGGATCCACAAATTTCCACCCACCCCGCGTTCCCCAAAGTCTTACGAGAAAAATGGTACCTCACTTGTGTGGGTCGGCCTAGTGCCTGCGACAGGAAACGGCGCAAAACGCAACGTGGTCACACCTCAATTTTGCAGTGAAAAATGACCCTTTTTTGGCAAAGTGCCTAGCTGTAGTTTTTTAACCCTACCTCTGCCGGCACCTAGGGAAACCTAGCAAACCTATACATTTTTGAAAACTAGACACCCAGGGGAATCCAGGATGGGGTGACTGGAATGCCTCCCACCAGGTTCTGTTACCCAGAATCCCTTGCAAACATAAAAAATTGTCAAAAAACCACATTTTCCCCACATTTCTGTGGTGGAAAGTTCTGGAATCTGCGTGGATCCACAAATTTCCACCCACCCCGCGTTCCCCAAAGTCGTACGAGAAAAATGGTACCTCACTTGTGTGGGTCGGCCTAGTGCCTGCGACAGGAAACGGCGCAAAACGCAACGTGGTCACACCTCAATTTCGCAGTGAAAAATGACCCTTTTTTGGCAAAGTGCCTAGCTGTAGTTTTTTAACCCTACCTCTGCCGGCACCTAGGAAAACCTAGCAAACCTATACATTTTTGAAAACTAGACACCCAGGGAATCCAGGATGGGGTGACTGGACTGCCTCCCACCAGGTTCTGTTACCCAGAATCCCTTGCAAACATAAAAAATTGTCAAAAAACACATTTTCCCCACATTTCTGTGGTGGAAAGTTCTGGAATCTGCGTGGATCCACAAATTTCCACCCACCCCGCGTTCCCCAAAGTCTTACGAGAAAAATGGTACCTCACTTGTGTGGGTCGGCCTAGTGCCTGCGACAGGAAATGGCGCAAAACGCAACGTGGTCACACCTCAATTTCGCAGTGAAAAATGACCCTTTTTTGGCAAAGTGCCTAGCTGTAGTTTTTAACCCTACCTCTGCCGGCACCTAGGGAAACCTAGCAAACCTATACATTTTTGAACTAGACACCCAGGGGAATCCAGGATGGGGTGACTTGACTGCCTCCCACCAGGTTCTGTTACCCAGAATCCCTTGCAAACATAAAAAATTGTCAAAAAACCACATTTCCCCACATTTCTGTGGTGGAAAGTTCTGGAATCTGCGTGGATCCACAAATTTCCACCCACCCCGCGTTCCCCAAAGTCTTACGAGAAAAATGGTACCTCACTTGTGTGGGTCGGCCTAGTGCCTGCGACAGGAAACGGCGCAAAACGCAACGTGGTCACACCTCAATTTTGCAGTGAAAAATGACCCTTTTGGCAAAGTGCCTAGCTGTAGTTTGTGAACCCTAGCTCTGCCGGGCACCTAGGGAAACCTACCAAACACACACATTTCTGAAAGTAGACACCCGGGGTCTTCCAGGGAGGTATGGCTTGCGTGGATCCCCCAACGTTTCCACCCAGAATCCCTGCAAACCTCAACTTTAGCTGAAAGAATCACTTTTTCACACATTTGTGTGTGGGAAGTGTGGCATCACTGGCCTCACACAAATTTCCTACCACCCAGTGTTCCCCAGGTCTCCCGATAAAAATGGTGCCTCACTTGTGTGGGAGGCCCAGTACCGCGACAGGCAAGGGCCCACAACGTATTGAGGCGACCTCAAAATGGCCTTTCACAAACCACCTGGTTTTGCAGGAAGTCACCTGGGTTTTGGCCCTGTGCTGGCGGCCATCTAGGAAACCTACCAAACCCACACATTTCTGAAAAGTAGACACCTGGGGCTTCCAGGGAGGTATGGCTGCGTGGATCACCCAACGTTTCCTTACCCAGAATCCTCTGCAAACCTCAATTCTTAGCTGAAAAAATCACTTTTTCACACATTTGTGTGGAAAGTGTGGCATCACTGGCCTCACACAAATTTCCTACCACCCAGCGTTCCCCAGGTCTCCCGATAAAAATGGTACCTCACTCATGTGGGAGGCCCAGTACTCGCGACAGGCAGGGCCCACAACGTATTGAGGCGACCTCAAAATGGCCTTTCACAAAACCACCTGGTTTTGCAAGGAGTCACCTGGGTTTTGGCCCTGTGCTCGGCGGCCATCTAGGAAGCTACCAAACCCACACATTTCTGAAAGTAGACACCGGGGCTTCAGGAGGTATGGCTTGCGTGGATCTCCCAACGTTTCCTACCCAGAATCTCTGCAAACCTCAGTTTTAGCTGAAAAATCACTTTTTTCACACATTGTGTGTGGGAAAGTGTGGCATCACTGGCCTCACACAAATTTCTACTACCCAGCGTTCCCCAGGTCTCCCGATAAAATGGTGCCTCACTTGTGTGGGAGGCCCAGTACCCGCGACAGGCAAGGGCCCAAAACATTTTTGATAGGCAATGTTGATGTTGCCTCAAAACGTTTTGTGTCCTTGCATGTCGCGGGTACTTGGGCCTCCCACACAAGTGAGGCACCATTTTTATCGGGAGACCTGGGGGAACGCTGGGTGGTAGGAAATTTGTGTGAGGCCAGTGATGCCACACTTTCCCACACAAAAATGTGTGAAAAAGTGATTTTTTCAGCTAAAATTGAGGTTTGCAGGGGATTCTGGGTAAGGAAACGTTGGGGGATCCACGCAAGCCATACCTCCCTGGAAGCCCCTGGTGTCTACTTTTCAGAAATGTGTGGGTTTGGTAGGTTTCCTAGATGGCCACCGAGCACGGGGCCAAAAACCCAGGTGACTCCCTTGCAAAACCAGGTGGTTTTGAGATAGGCAATTTTGAGGTCGCCTCACTACGTTGTGGGCCCTTGCCTGTCGCTGGTACTTGGGCCTCCCACACAAGTGAGGCACCATTTTTATCGGGAGACCTGGGGGAACGCTGGGTGGTAGGAAATTTGTGTGAGGCCAGTGATGCCACACTTTCCCACACAAAAATGTGTGAAAAAGTGATTTTTTCAGCTAAAATTGAGGTTTGCAGGGGATTCTGGGTAAGGAAACGTTGGGGATCCACGCAAGCCATACCTCCTGGAAGCCCCCGGGTGTCTACTTTTCAGAAATGTGTGGGTTTGGTAGGTTTCCCTAGATGGCCGCCAACACGGGCCAAAACCCAGGTGACTCCCTGCAAAACCAGGTGGTTTTGTGAAAGGCCATTTTGAGGTCGCCTCACTACGTTGTGGGCCCTTGCCTGTCGCGGGTACTTGGGCCTCCCACACAAGTGAGGCACCATTTTTATCGGGAGACCTGGGGAACGCTGGGTGGTAGGAAATTTGTGTGAGGCCAGTGATGCCACACTTTCCCACACAAAAATGTGTGAAAAAAGTGATTTTTTCAGCTAAAATTGAGGTTTGCAGGGGATTCTGGGTAAGGAAACGTTGGGGGATCCACGCAAGCCATACCTCCCTGGAAGCCCCCGGGTGTCTACTTTTCAGAAATGTGTGGGTTTGGTAGGTTTCCTAGATGGCCGCCGAGCACGGGGGCAAAACCCAGGTGACTCCTCTTGAAAAACCAGGTGGTTTTGAGATAGGCAATTTTGAGGTCGCCTCACTACGTTGTGGGCCCTTGCCTGTCGCGGGTACTTGGGCCTCCCACACAAGTGAGGAACCATTTTTATCGGGAGACCTGGGGGAACGCTGGGTGGTAGGAAATTTGTGTGAGGCCAGTGATGCCACACTTTCCCACACAAAAATGTGTGAAAAAAGTGATTTTTTCAGCTAAAATTGAGGTTTGCAGGGGATTCTGGGTAAGGAAACGTTGGGGGATCCACGCAAGCCATACCTCCCTGGAAGCCCCGGGTGTCTACTTTTCAGAAATGTGTGGGTTTGGTAGGTTTCCTAGATGGCCGCCAAGCACGGGGCCAAAACCCAGGTGACTCCCCTTGCAAAACCAGGTGGTTTTGTGAAAGGCCATTTTGAGGTCGCCTCACTACGTTGTGGGCCCTTGCCTGTCGCGGGTACTTGGGCCTCCCACACAAGTGAGGCACCATTTTTATCGGGAGACCTGGGGGAACGCTGGGTGGTAGGAAATTTGTGTGAGGCCAGTGATGCCACACTTTCCCACACAAAAATGTGTGAAAAAAGTGATTTTTTCAGCTAAAATTGAGGTTTGCAGGGGATTCTGGGTAAGGAAACGTTGGGGGATCCACGCAAGCCATACCTCCCTGGAAGCCCCCGGGTGTCTACTTTTCAGAAATGTGTGGGTTTGGTAGGTTTCCCTAGATGGCCGCCGAGCATGGGGCCAAAACCCAGGTGACTCCCCTTGCAAAACCAGGTGGTTTTGAGATAGGCAATTTTGAGGTCGCCTCACTACGTTGTGGGCCCTTGCCTGTCGCGGGTACTTGGGCCTCCCACACAAGTGAGGAACCATTTTTATCGGGAGACCTGGGGGAACGCTGGGTGGTAGGAAATTTGTGTGAGGCCAGTGATGCCACACTTTCCCACACAAAAATGTGTGAAAAAGTGATTTTTTCAGCTAAAATTGAGGTTTGCAGGGGATTCTGGGTAAGGAAACGTTGGGGGATCCACGCAAGCCATACCTCCCTGGAAGCCCCCGGGTGTCTACTTTTCAGAAATGTGTGGGTTTGGTAGGTTTCCTTAGATGGCCGCCGAGCACGGGGCCAAAAACCCAGGTGACTCTCCTTGCAAAACCAGGTGGTTTTGTGAAAGGCCATTTTGAGGTCGCCTCACTACGTTGTGGGCCCTTGCCTGTCGTGGGTACTTGGGCCTCCCACACAAGTGAGGCACCATTTTTATCGGGAGACCTGGGGAAACGCTGGGTGGTAGGAAATTTGTGTGAGGCCAGTGATGCCACACTTTCCCACACAAAAATGTGTGAAAAAGTGATTTGTTCAGCTAAAATTGAGATTTGCAGGGGATTCTGGGTAAGGAAACGTTGAGGGATCCACGCAAGCCATACCTCCCTGGAAGCCCCCGGGTGTCTAATTTTCAGAAATGTGTGGGTTTGGTAGGTTTCCCTATGTGGCCGCCGAGCCCCGGGCCAAAAACCCAGGTGACCCCCTTGCAAAACCAGGTCATTTTGAGATAATGTGTTGTTTATTTCTGCAGCGTGAAAATTTTGGCACAATATTGCAAGGAAAATGTGACAGACATTTTGAGGTTTGCAGGACATTGTGGGTACCATAACTTGTTGGGATCCACAAGAGAGATATCACCATGTACTCCCATGGGTGTTTCGTTTACTTGACAATATCTACAGTTGGTAGGTTATTCTTAGACGGAATGTACACCTTGGCAGACAGACTAAAAAGACAAAGATTACTGCACAGCCATCTATTCCTCAAGCACACACACATACTGGTTGGATTTGGCACGAGGGCAAGTGATGGTTCAGTATATACAATTTTATTAACAAGAGATTTCACAAAAATGAAATGCACTGTCAATAATTGAAAGGACAAAAACGGAACCAGTGACTCGCAGCTCGTGAGCTGTAAAGCCACGTCAAGGCCCCAACCGCTTTACAGGCCATTCACACACCTTTCATACGTGATACACACAAGACCATTCACACCCCCAGGCACGAAACAAACACATTACAACATTCACAAAAAGGGACAAGGTACACCCTGCTTGAGAAAGACAAAAAAAAATATTACTGCACAGCCATCTAATCCTCAAGCACACACACACATACTGGTTGGATTTGGCACGAGGGTGAGTGATGGTTCAGTATATACAATTGTATTAACAAGTGATTTCACAAAAATGAAATGCACTGTTAATAATTGAAAGGACGAGAAACTGAACCATTGACTCACAGCTCGTGAGCTGTAAAGCCACGACAAGGCACCAACCTCTTTACAGGCCATTCATACACCTTTCATACGTGTGACAAATACAAAACCATTCACACCACCAGCCGCGGGCCCATCACATTACAACACTCACACCAGCAGACAGCGCCATTCAAGGGCCCATCACTTTCACACGCCCACATTCCTAACACAGCAACCACACAAGCTGATGGATTGCGTGGAGTGTCGTCGGCTAGCAGTGTGTGTAGTGACCAGCAGCAAGTCACTACTCACACACTGCCAGCCGAGCGCCAGTCCACGCACACCGCCAGCCAAGCGCCACTCCACGCACACCGCCAGCCAAGCGCCACTCCACGCACACCGCCAGCCTAGCGCCACTCCACGCACACCGCCAGCCAAGCACCACTCCACGCACACTGCCAGCCAAGAGCCACTCCCCGCACACCGCCAGCCAAGCGCCACTCCACGCACACCGCCAGCCAAGTGCCACTCCATGCACACCGCCAGCCGAGCACCACTCCACGCACACCGCCAGCCAAGAGCCACTCCCCGCACACCGCCAGCCAAGCACCACTCCACGCACACCGCCAGCCAAGCACCAGCCTACACACACCACCATCACATTTAGGATTTTTTTATACAAAAAGAAAACACAAACAAATTGCAAATAGATACAAATCTACTAACACAAAATCAGAAACTAAATACATTGCACTAATGCCAACCTTGAAACAGAACAACAATTCTTAAACATTACAGACCAGGCAGTTCACTTTACCACTCATGGTTGCTCCCAATAATTCTTTTGCTTGTGGTACGCTCTATAACAAGCAGGCACACACAGCCCAGGGTTAGAAGGACACTCAGTGCAGTACATACGAGTCTCCTTCCGCGTACCTCTTCGCCAACAGACTCTACATCTCCTAGTGGGAAAGTCTTTTGAGGGTGTAGGAGGAATGTGATCAGGAAAGTGGCGATCTTTCAATCGAGCCACATCCTCCACCACTCCAACTCTAGGAACACTTGCCTGTTCCACAACAACAAGGCTGCCTATGACAGACTCCTGAAACTGAACAAAAGTCAACTTTGACGCAGGAGAACACTCCTTGAACACAACAAAAGCATTGAAAGTTGCTAAATTGAAGAGATGGATGGCCAACTTCTTATACCAAATGTAAGACTTACGAATAGCAGTGTAAGGTTCCAACCTCTGATCTACTCTATCAACACCACCCATGTGCTTATTGTAGTCTAAAAATGCACACAGGTTTGCGCACTTCAACAATCTGACCCCAAACAGCCACAGGTGAAGTACTCTCATCATGGATGGTAGTCAGCATGTACACATCCCTCCTGTCCACAAATTTCACAGCTAGCAGTTCCTCACTACGCAAGGCACTGCACTGTCCCCTCTGAAGTTTTTTGCAAACAAGCTCTTTTGGATAACCTTTACGGTTAGAGCGGATTGTGCCACAAGCAAAAGTGTCCACTTTGAACAATTCCTTAAACAATTGCACAGCAGTGTAGAAGTTATCAAGGTACAAATGGTGGCCTCTGTTAAACAGTCCTCTAGCAAGATCCCACACAATTTTCTCTGAAACTCCAAAAGCGGACGGACAACCAGGGGGGTCAATAGTGGAATCCCTACGAGTGTACACACGCAAATTAAAAACATATCCTGTCCTACTCTCAGACAACATATACAGCTTAATTCCATAGCGTGCCCTCTTGCTAGGAATGTACTGCCTAAAAACCAAACGGCCCTTGAACAGGACCAAAGACTCATCAATAGATATTTCTTTCCCTGGAGTATAGATCACTGAAAATCGATCTACAAAGTGATCAAGAACAGGCCGAATCTTAAAAAGACGGTCACATTCAGGGTGATCTCGTGGCAACGCCAAACCATTATCAACAAAATGCAGCATCCGAAGCAAAAGTAAATACCGATCACGAGTCATAACTGCAGGAAATATGGCCGTTGCCATCAAGGGACTGGTAGACCAATATGAACCCATGGACGGCTTCCTTATCAAACCCATCAAAAAAGTCAAACCCAAAAACTTCTTAAACTCTTCCAGATTTGTGGGACTCCACCGGGTAGCTCTAGAATGGGGCCTAAGTCTGGCACTGTTGTCCCTCAAAAACTGTTCAGCATACAAATTAGTCTGCTCAACAATCTCACCCAAAAATACATCATCCATAAACAACTGAAAATACTGTATAGGCAAATAATGTTCACAATCCACTCTACACCCTGCATAACCACTAAAGGCAGGCAACACCGGCTGCACCATGTTTGGATCAACCCAGAGTCCAGCACTTCCAGTAGGAAGCCTAGCAGCCCCAGGCTGCAATCCAGATGCCTCTTGCACCATCGGCTCAGTAGTATCCTCCTCTAACTCAGGCACTTCATCTGCACTGAGAGTACCTTCATCATCCGATGATTCCATGTGGAGAGAAAACTCACTGCCTGAATCTTCCCCTCCCTCCTCTCCCTCAGACGCACTGTCAGTCTCATAATCCTGCTCAGAGGAAGATTCAAGAAGCAAACCAACCACCTGCTGAGCAGTAATTCTACGGCTAGCCATAATGCTTACTAATAAAGGTTACTTGTCAAACAAGTCAACAACAACAAACCCTTTGTAAAAAAAAGAGATAAACAAAATGTAGCTTTATCACAAAGACCTATATACTCCAACACTATACCACTCACGTGACAGAAGCAGCTAGACTCACCACCACCTACTCTGCACAGACACAGTAAGGATCAACAATATCCCACTAAAAAGAAGAAGAAAAAAATTACACATAAGACAATGCAAAACATTGCAAAGAATTTCATGCTCTGAACACTAACAAATATGCTGCCATTATGGCACCACTTACAAAAAAATTCATTCATGCATGACAATAATACTCATTTGGAGTACACACAACAAAAATATTTTTCTTACCAAATAAATGCAATTACGCAAAACTGCAGAACCACAACTGCCGAAACCGCAAACAGGAATCAAAAGCTTTACACTAGAATAAAAAGGAGAAAAAAAAACATTACAATCACATATGCAAATAATGCACCAGTCCACACACAATCCACCAGCCAAGCTAAGGGGTAGGTGGGCCTAACAGTATAAATAAAATATTCACCCCCGTAAAAGGGAGCAACCCTTGCCCTTTTGGCCACTCCCCAACACAAAAATTTAAAAAACCCTGGTGCCTAGTGGGCATTCCTGCTGCACGATCACATGATCGTGCAGCAGGAATGCACAAAGAGGCATCGGGGAAAGGAAAACCCTTTCCTTTCCTCGATGCCTCTTTTGATACAAACCCCCCTCCCCGAGCCAAACCTCACCTGATTTCTCGACGCGCTGGAAGCAAATGGCTTCCAGCGCGTCGGGGAAGAAAGGAAACCCTCAATGATGTCAGCGCGCCTCGCGCGCTGCCGTCATTGATGGGGCGGGGGAGGCAGGGAAGCCCTTCCCCTGCCTCCCCCAAAAAAACCTAACGATCGGATTCCCACGGGGGAGCGCCAGCGCTTCCCGTGGGTGGTCTTATGACGAGCTGGACTCGTCATGAGCACACGAGCACTGTGTGCCATGACGAGTCCAGCTCGTCATGCAGCACCGAAGGGGATAAAGGGTCAGAGCAGGATCTCAGCGGCAGACGAGGAGAAGGAACCTCCTGGTCACAGGAACTACACGAGCATTGCGCTCGAGAAATTCAAGGATGCAAAGACCTCCATCAAGGATTACAGCTAACTTTTCAGGGTGTAAATGGAGAGACGCCACATCTGCTTAACCACGCTCACGAATTCTACACGAGAATTGCGCTCGAGAAAATGAAGGATGCAAAGACCTCCATCAAGGATTACAGCTAACTTTTCACGTTGGAAATGGAGAGAAGGCACATCTGCCCTGCATATTTATCCACGAAGATGCCACCGTTTTGTGCAATACCTCTACTCAACTGGAGTACTTTCTACTGGCTAATCAGTAAGTGCTACCTCGTTGGGTAAATGTATAGTGCCTTTCCTACACTACAGCTGCGTAAAGGACCAGAAGAATTGTCTCCAGTGACCTGTGTGTCTGTAACTTTGCCACCGCGCCGAAAGCGCTCGGGGTCCTTTGAGTAAGCTGTCCATCATAGTGGGGAAAGGGCGGGCATACGTTGCATACCGCTAGTGTATGTGTGGCAGGGCCAAACGAGCGGGGCTTCTAGGCCCGTTCACATGTCTCTTGTTTATAAAGGGTCAGAGCAGGATCTCAGCGGCAGACGAGGAGAAGGAACCTCCTGGTCACAGGAACTACACGAGCATTGCGCTCGAGAAATTCAAGGATGCAAAGACCTCCATCAAGGATTACAGCTAACTTTTCAGGGTGTAAATGGAGAGAAGGCACATCTCCACGCTCACGAATTCTACACGAGAATTGCGCCGAGAAAATGAAGGATGCAAAGACCTCCATCAAGGATTACAGCTAACTTTTCACGTTGGAAATGAAGAGAAGGCACATCTGCCCTGCATATTTATCCACGAAGATGCCACCGTTTTGTGCAATACCTCTACTCAACTGGAGTACTTTCTACTGGCTAATCAGTAAGTGCTACCTCGTTGGGTAAATGTATAGTGCCTTTCCTACACTACAGCTGCGTAAAGGACCAGAAGAATTGTCTCCAGTGACCTGTGTGTCTGTAACTTTGCCACCGCGCCGAAAGCGCCGGGGTCCTTTGAGTAAGCTGTCCATCATAGTGGGGAAAGGGCGGGCATACGTTGCATACCGCTAGTGTATGTGTGGCAGGGCCAAACGAGCGGGGCTTCTAGGCCCGTTCACATGCCTCTTGTTTATAAAGGGTCAGAGCAGGATCTCAGCGGCAGACGAGGAGAAGGAACCTCCTGGTCACAGGAACTACACGAGCATTGCGCTCGAGAAATTCAAGGATGCAAAGACCTCCATCAAGGATTACAGCTAACTTTTCAGGGTGTAAATGGAGAGAAGGCACATCTCCACGCTCACGAATTCTACACGAGAATTGCGCTCGAGAAAATGAAGGATGCAAAGACCTCCATCAAGGATTACAGCTAACTTTTCACGTTGGAAATGGAGAGAAGGCACATCTGCCCTGCATATTTATCCACGAAGATGCCACCGTTTTGTGCAATACCTCTACTCAACTGGAGTACTTTCTACTGGCTAATCAGTAAGTGCTACCTCGTTGGGTAAATGTATAGTGCCTTTCCTACACTACAGCTGCGTAAAGGACCAGAAGAATTGTCTCCAGTGACATGTGTGTCTGTAACTTTGCCACCGCGCCGAAAGCGCCGGGGTCCTTTGAGTAAGCTGTCCATCATAGTGGGAAAAGGGCGGGCATACGTTGCATACCGCTAGTGTATGTGTGGCGGGGCCAAACGAGCGGGGCTTCTAGGCCCGTTCACATGCCTCTTGTTTATAAAGGGTCAGAGCAGGATCTCAGCGGCAGACGAGGAGAAGGAACCTCCTGGTCACAGGGAACTACACGAGCATTGCGCTCGAGAAATTCAAGGATGCAAAGACCTCCATCAAGGATTACGGCTAACTTTTCAGGGTGTAAATGGAGAGAAGGCACATCTCCACGCTCATGAATTCTACACGAGAATTGCGCTCGAGAAAATGAAGGATGCAAAGACCTCCATCAAGGATTACAGCTAACTTTTCACGTTGGAAATGGAGAGAAGGCACATCTGCCCTGCATATTTATCCACGAAGATGCCACCGTTTTGTGCAATACCTCTACTCAATTGGAGTACTTTCTACTGGCTAATCAGTAAGTGCTACCTTGTTGGGTAAATGTATAGTGCCTTTCCTACACTACAGCTGCGTAAAGGACCAGAAGAATTGTCTCCAGTGACCTGTGTGTCTGTAACTTTGCCACCGCGCCGAAAGCGCCGGGGTCCTTTGAGTAAGCTGTCCATCATAGTGGGGAAAGGGCGGGCATACGTTGCATACCGCTAGTGTATGTGTGGCGGGGCCAAACGAGCGGGGCTTCTAGGCCCGTTCACATGCCTCTTGTTTATAAAGGGTCAGAGCAGGATCTCAGCGGCAGACGAGGAGAAGGAACCTCCTGGTCACAGGAACTACACGAGCATTGCGCTCGAGAAATTCAAGGATGCAAAGACCTCCATCAAGGATTACAGCTAACTTTTCAGGGTGTAAATGGAGAGAAGGCACATCTCCACGCTCACGAATTCTACACGAGAATTGCGCTCGAGAAAATGAAGGATGCAAAGACCTCCATCAAGGATTACAGCTAACTTTTCACGTTGGAAATGGAGAGAAGGCACATCTGCCCTGCATATTTATCCACGAAGATGCCACCGTTTTGTGCAATACCTCTACTCAACTGGAGTACTTTCTACTGGCTAATCAGTAAGTGCTACCTTGTTGGGTAAATGTATAGTGCCTTTCCTACACTACAGCTGCGTAAAGGACCAGAAGAATTGTCTCCAGTGACCTGTGTGTCTGTAACTTTGCCACCGCGCCGAAAGCGCCGGGGTCCTTTGAGTAAGCTGTCCATCATAGTGGGGAAAGGGCGGGCATACGTTGCATACCGCTAGTGTATGTGTGGCGGGGCCAAACGAGCGGGGCTTCTAGGCCCGTTCACATGCCTCTTGTTTATAAAGGGTCAGAGCAGGATCTCAGCGGCAGACGAGGAGAAGGAACCTCCTGGTCACAGGAACTACACGAGCATTGCGCTCGAGAAATTCAAGGATGCAAAGACCTCCATCAAGGATTACAGCTAACTTTTCAGGGTGTAAATGGAGAGAAGGCACATCTCCACGCTCACGAATTCTACACGAGAATTGCGCTCGAGAAAATGAAGGATGCAAAGACCTCCATCAAGGATTACAGCTAACTTTTCACGTTGGAAATGGAGAGAAGGCACATTTGCCCTGCATATTTATCCACGAAGATGCCACCGTTTTGTGCAATACCTCTACTCAACTGGAATACTTTCTACTGGCTAATCAGTAAGTGCTACCTCGTTGGGTAAATATATAGTGCCTTTCCTACACTACAGCTGCGTAAAGGACCAGAAGAATTGTCTCCAGTGACCTGTGTGTCTGTAACTTTGCCACCGCGCCGAAAGCGCCGGGGTCCTTTGAGTAAGCTGTCCATCATAGTGGGGAAAGGGCGGGCAGACGTTGCATACCGCTAGTGTATGTGTGGCGGGGCCAAACGAGCGGGGCTTCTAGGCCCGTTCACATGCCTCTTGTTATAAAGGGTCAGAGCAGGATCTCAGCGGCAGACGAGGAGAAGGAACCTCCTGGTCACAGGAACTACACGAGCATTGCGCTCGAGAAATTCAAGGATGCAAAGACCTCCATCAAGGATTACAGCTAACTTTTCAGGGTGTAAATGGAGAGAAGGCACATCTCCACGCTCACGAATTCTACACGAGAATTGCGCTCGAGAAAATGAAGGATGCAAAGACCTCCATCAAGGATTACAGCTAACTTTTCACGTTGGAAATGGAGAGAAGGCACATCTGCCCTGCATATTTATCCACGAAGATGCCACCGTTTTGTGCAATACCTCTACTCAACTGGAGTACTTTCTACTGGCTAATCAGTAAGTGCTACCTCGTTGGGGAAATGTATAGTGCCTTTCCTACACTACAGCTGCGTAAAGGACCAGAAGAATTGTCTCCAGTGACCTGTGTGTCTGTAACTTTGCCACCGCGCCGAAAGCGCCGGGTCCTTTGAGTAAGCTGTCCATCATAGTGGGGAAAGGGCGGGCATACGTTGCATACCGCTAGTGTATGTGTGGCGGGGCCAAACGAGCGGGGCTTCTAGGCCCGTTCACATGCCTCTTGTTTATAAAGGGTCAGAGCAGGATCTCAGCGGCAGACGAGGAGAAGGAACCTCCTGGTCACAGGAACTACACGAGCATTGCGCTCGAGAAATTCAAGGATGCAAAGACCTCCATCAAGGATTACAGCTAACTTTTCAGGGTGTAAATGGAGAGAAGGCACATCTCCACGCTCACGAATTCTACACGAGAATTGCGCTCGAGAAAATGAAGGATGCAAAGACCTCCATCAAGGATTACAGCTAACTTTTCACGTTGGAAATGGAGAGAAGGCACATCTGCCCTGCATATTTATCCACGAAGATGCCACCGTTTTGTGCAATACCTCTACTCAACTGGAGTACTTTCTACTGGCTAATCAGTAAATGCTACCTCGTTGGGGAAATGTATAGTGCCTTTCCTACACTACAGCGGCGTAGATCACCCTCCCTCCCTTCCTCGTGGGCATTCCTGCTGCACGATCACATGATCGTGCAGCAGGAATGCACAAAAGAGGCATCGGGGGAAAGGAAAACCCTTTCCTTTCCCTCGATGCCTCTTTTCGAATCAAACCCCCCTCCCCGAGCCAAAACTCACCTGATTTTCCGACGCGCTGGAAGCAAATGGCTTCCAGCGCGTCGGGGAAGAAAGGGAAACCCTCAATGATGTCAGCGCGCCTCGCGTGCTGACGTCATTGATGGGGAGGGGGCGGGGGAGGCAGGGAAGTCCTTCCCCTGCCTTCCCCCAAAAAAACCCGACGATTGGATTCCCACGGGGGGAGCGCCAGCGCTTCCCCCGTGGGTGGTCTTATGACGAGCTGGACTCGTCATGAGCATACGAGCACTGTGTGCCATGACGAGTCCAGCTCGTCATAAGCACCGAAGGGGTTAACAGACCGAGTGGGTACAGTGATATTAATAGAGGCACACGAAGATTATCAAACAGATGTGTTCTATTCTTGGGTTACATTCCCAGCAGTAAATGCAACAACTCAGACTTTTCATTCTTACATACATGAAAAAGTCCCAGCGGTCTACACTCCGTTCGAGGAGATTAAGATTCCGCACACTGACCAGGACCACAATTTCTGGTTTAAAGGCGCCCTACAACAAATAAATAAAACCAGGTTCGGTCCACTAGGTAGACTAGGAGCTACATGGCTGACATTAACCGGCTACACACCACATCCTGACATTGATATAATGCCACAAGATGCACTGCTCTTACAACACAAAGAGTTGGTAAAACTCTTACAGAGCCATGACGCAACTCGTCATGAGGACACTTGGTGTCCAGCCCACACTAGCTACAAATAACACGGCTCCAACACAGAGCACCGCTACTAAAATCACTCCACAAACATTACACACAGTAATGGGCAAACTGCCCACAAAATGTGAACAGATTCCTTTCTGGGTAGCTCAGAAAATTACCCAGTTAGAAGTAGTATTTCCAAATACCACACCATTTGAAAGCATATAATGCTAACACTCTGCTTGCCCATGGGGATCACACCACAGTTAGAGGACTACACCACTTGGGGTACAGTCTTTGCTGCCATATATACCAGGACTCATGGTATTCCTTCCTTAGCAGTAATTCCAGATGTCTTACGACAGATACAGAACAAGTATGGAGCTGAACCAGCTCTGACCTTAGGTATGAAATTACTAGGTAATTACGACCAAGTATCAAAAATAATACTAGCTAACATTAAAGGGGAAGCAGCTTCAGTGGCGATCCGCCAAACACCTAAGAGAGGTCAGTCTTTAGGACCAACCACAAGAACTTCCCAAAATAATTGAAACTGCATATGCAGAACTGGGAAGGGACAGTTTGGGTGGGAAAGCTTTTAAAACCACAGCTAATGGGCAGTCCTGAGAAGGACAATTCTAAGCAGACACCTACTTCTTCTAAAAAGAAGTGGGATAATAATAAAAAACAAAAATTTTCAGAAAAGATTCTCAGTCCCGAGGTAGGTCTCCTCAACAGGAGCCCTCTGCAAAGAGGTATAACCTTAGGAATAGGGATAATATTAGGAAACCTGACAGGTATCAGGATACTGATACACATTCCTCTCGACAAACAACACAGGGAGAGAAGGAAAGTCAGCACACAAAGAAGAGCGCAAGCAGTCCAGGGACAAGCACGCTCAGGACTCTTCTAAAACAGAAGACAAGCCACAATCCAAACCTCAATTTAAAAAGAAGAAAGTTGCAGGTCTCAAAGTTAGACATGCACAGAATACTAAGGACTCAACTTCTGAACGGGGAATGAGCTCAGACAATGCTAGACAGAGCGGCAAAAGTAACAATAGCTCGCCAGAACCTGCAGGAATTTCTGGACAGCAAAATTGAATGATTACATCACGGTGGAAACACCAGACAAAAGGGTGAGCGTCCCACACAAGTTATATGAAATAACACTCCGCATGGAGGAGGACAAACACAGGAAAGTAAAAGGTCTCTTTGCGAAGAACCTATTGTCTGGTTTTGACATACTGTTAGCAGAACTAGATTAGCCGCCAGTATTCGTCAGGGAGCGCCCAAAGGGAGAAAGTATATTTTTCCTGCATTTTCCAACCATGTTCCAGTTCACCTTAAACATACGTATGCACGGGAGTGGGCAGTAGCCCAAGCTCCAGCATTGTATAAAAATCCCGCTGGATGGGATGATGCCTCAACCCACCATGTGATCCCATTAATAGTTTCACCACATGCTCAAAGACAATATCGTATTAAGAAAGAAGCTAAAAACACAGATCAGGGAGATCTTAGATCAACTTGAATACCAGGAGATCATTGAAAAATGCACTTCACAAAAGAACAATCCCTTGTTTCACTTATCAAAACATGATAATACATTTCGTCTAGTTTTCATTTACAGACACTTGAACACTTGCACAAAGACAGATGCTGTCCAACATGCAGATAGTGCCGCATTAATGAATAACATTATGCGGGAAAAAATACAAAACGACACTAGTTGTCTCAAATGGATTTTCTGTCAAACTATAGCACCTGAAAACAGGTACCTAACAGCATTTAGTATATTAGAGTCCCAGCGACAATTTTTTGTCATCTCCCCCGTGGGTATGAGAACAGCTCAGGGGTATTTTCTGAAAGAGTTACTGAATGGCTAAAGCACTTTAATGAAGAAGCGTTGTCCTATTTGGATGATATTTATCTAACGGACGACCTATTGGGGAAACACTTGACCAGGCTGAGCACCATTATTATGGGATTCGCCTCTGGGGGCTACAAATTTAATTTTGAGAAATCAAAAATTGCCCACCTCTGTGTCCTATTTTTGGGATACTAGTTTTCAAGTGAAGGGAAAAGCCTGGCAGCTAACTTTTTAGAAAAGTGTGCGCTGCTCCAGCCTCCAAAGACATTAAAACAACTTCCAATCAGTACTGGGATTCCTAGATTTTGGCAGAACATACATTTTTGATTTCGCAGAGAGCGTAAAACATTTCTACGACCTTTTTCAAACCTGACTTTTCAGTCAAACACTGGACATAAGAACACACCAATATTCTTTGTTCACTCCAGGAAGATATTATTGCCTCCAAACACATACACACACACACACGTGTAAACTTGCACCACTTGGTACTCAGTATCATTTTGGGTCAATGCGGGTACACTCATTAAAGCTTTAATGAAGGTGAAACTGTACCAATCGCATACAAATCTCATCTGTACACAAACACAGAAATGAGTTTTAATTCAACAGGAAAAAATTCTGATAACAATTCAGACTTCTGCAGCAAAAGAAAGAGCACTGGCTCATGGGATGATGCATTATTGTCGTCACCCCAGTACCGGGGCTAGCATTCCTAATGCCAAAGTCTTACATCCAGAATGGATACAAAGGGCTAATTCTTTTGCTGCATCAGACTTTGAATCCAGATTTGATCCAAGTTTAAAAACACAGGCATTCCTGCAATATGAGAAAGAACATCTTCTACCAAATGAAATCTTGCCTCTAGACCAGAATGAATTTTTTAAAATTTACACTGATGGGTCTGCCCCACCGGCCGCCTTTGTTAAAGAACAGATGCTGGATGGCAAGTTCCATCCTCAATGCACCAAAAAACGACCTCTAGGTAATAGCACGGCTTGGTGGGCAGCTTTAAAAGCCCTGATACTTGCACTTGTAAACACGGATCGCGAATTCCCCACACTTATAGTGTGCGATTCCTTTTACTGTGTGCAATCATGTAATAAATATTTACACCATTGGGAACAAAATGGGTTTAAAGATGAAAAAGGTGGTATAATTAAACACAAAAATTATGGGAACAGGTAGTGGAGTTGAAAAATACGACCTACCAAACAAAAACTCACGTGATTAACACACTGAGTCATCAACGTGATGGCGTGCACGTTGCAGGGAATTCATTGGCTGTAGAAGCCACACAGGGGGCTGTTCACATAGCTTCCATAGCTGCGCACACTCGTTCAACAACGAGAATAGACGGTTAGAATATGGTGGCTGTAATTGCTTCACGCAAAGGCAGCACAGCAGTGCCTAAGAAATTTCCACTTATATACTCCTACAAGTATTTCCAAATATGGATAGTAGGCAGGAATTAATCATTTAAAGCACACAAGGGCTTGGGCTCCGCACATTCAGGGGTAATAGCTACTATTTCTTCATTGCAAACAGTGCTATTGTGGCCAGGGTTCAGAAGTCAGACTATTGGCTTTGTCTTGAACTGCAAAATCTGCAAACAAATGCCAGGCTACACCATCACAAGACCCGCGCAGGTCCCATTGCTAGACAGCATCAGACTGTCCACTTGATCGTGTCATGTAACAGGACCACTGTGGCCCCTCAAATTTTGAGGTGGCTTACAAATATATCTTGGTGGCAGTGGATCCGTGCTCAAGTTTCCTATAGGTATGGCCTTAGCGCTCGGCTGACGCTCAAAACTGTTATAAAAAGATTTGCGAGTCCATAACAGGAGATACGCAATCAACGTTACACCCTGACTGTGGCTCCACGCTTAGCTCTCGGGCTGACAAAGAGGCCATGGAAGGGATGGACGTAATATTGCGGTACTCCTCTCCAACGCCATCCTGAGGGAAGTTAGGTAGAGGAGAGGAAGGACTGGGGCATAGAGCAATCCTTAACAGCTAGGGTATTAGGCGGGGCGCTAGTGAGGTCAAACACTTATATGGATTCAGGGGGCAATACACACCCAGCCAAGAAGCTCTCTAGGAGGTCTGACTCCATTTACGAATGTGGGAACCTGATCATAAAATGTGAAGGCACAGTGGCGGATGAAAACCATTCTGTATCTATGATCGTTTGGCTGTTTTACAGGAACTAAAGGAAACAAAGAAACAAACAAAGATTCTGTCAAAGTGAAACAGGCCGCCACTGGGAAGTCGAGGTAATCACGGCAAGACATGTCTGAATCCCAAAAGTCGGGGATCTGGGCAGAGAGAGATAAAGATCGCGGACACAAAGGAATTTGGCCCCTCATACAGGAAAACCTGTGCCAGTCCTTGAAGTGAAAGGAACAAGAACTGTACTTCGGCCGCATCTTGCAGTGAAAAAGGAAAACAGATTCATTTCAAATGAAAGAATCAAACAACACTATGTGGCCAATACTGAGCAGTAGGCCTCGTGAACTCCACAGTAGTAGACGTCCCTCTCACTACTATTCAAGAACTTCAAACTGAAAAGCTCATCTCGTTTGAGTAATCAAATCCATGGAGTGGGGGACTATGCAACAATGCAATGGAACTAGTTCTCCTTGAACTAACCTTTCAAATTCAAAATAAAAGTCAAGACAACACTCAAGTTGCAATTTGGCCAAAAACAAATGTGTACACCAACGTTTTTCAACAAAAGCATCAAATAATAAATGCTTCAACGTTTTTCAACAAAAGCATCAAATAATAAATGCATCAACGTTTTTCAACAAAAGCAACAACTAATACATGCTTCAATGTTTTTCAACAAAAACATAAAATATTAACTTCACCATCTGAAAGTTTTTCAGCAAAGACATCAACTATTAATTTCAACATTTCAAACGTTTTTCAACAAAAACTGCAGAAATAACTTCAACTAAACATGATGCAATTTCAACAATTAAGCTACTGGCTATTTCATTAACTGTGATACGTTTTCCATGGCTCCACGGAACAGGAAACGAAGCCTGCCAAAAACAAACAAAAAACATACAAGTACGAACTTTTGAACCTTTTCTTTTTCCAAAAGATACAGACCTGGCTTCACCATGGGTAGAACTATGGAGTATTTCTGGGTTCATCTTTTTCTGATCTAGCTTTGCTTAGAGCTAGCTTTTAGTATGACTCTTAGTGGACACTTTTCTACAACACAGACTCAACATAAAACTGAAGCCACATCCATTTTAAATTCAAATGCAAAAGAGACTTATAAATGTATTCGGCCTGAACAAGCCTTTGTATTCTGTATGATGTATTTAATCATCCGGTTTTTAATTCTGATTAATGTATTTTGAACTTTCATTCATTTTCATTCATTTTATCATTCAATCAATGATGTCATTACCTGCAGTAAATTTTTCTGAAAATTGGGTTACTGATACAGTGAATAATATGCTGTCTGTTTTAGGAATAATTGCTACATTTTCAGATCATGAAATGTTAGAGATTTATTCTTGTTGTGATGCTTTATACCTGTTACCTTCATTAAGGTTATCAACTCCTACACAATTGTAATGCATCTAGAAATGTGGTTGTTTAAACACCAGTAGGAACGTTGCCAAACACCACCAAACACCATCGCACGGGTGGAATAGTTGACATACATCAGCAGGGGCAACATTAGATGCCATTTACAAAACAACAGGACAGACCCAGTTAGGAAAGTATGGGTGGTTTGGCCCTTTGACACAAATACCTGTCACAAAAATGATTCCTGAACATCACCAAGGGACTCAGTATATATAAGCCAGACCTACGTTATGTACAGATAACATCCAGAGGTAGTGAAATCCTACAAGTGTAGGGAAGTTGTGCCCTTTTGGCTAGAAGCCCCAACACTGAAAGTAGTGAACCAAAAGTTTCCTTTATAAAGTTCAAATGCTTTGAGCAATCTGAAAACCATGCTTGTGCAGCACTTTTATTTTTCATTTCACATCAGCTAAAGAAATATTTTTTCTTTTTTGCAAAATATCACTCTTAAATACAGACTGCCCCTCTTTCCTTTTTGATAAATGTTATCTTTCACACACAAGCAGTGTGATGCACCTTGGGAATACCATGCAAATAGGAACTATGTTTTTCATGGTTTCTAATATTTAAAAGAACAGTCTGAAAAGACTGCAACTGCAACATACCTGTTCTCTGATGCCTGTTTTTTGCAATGAAGAATGCGTGGTCATCATCTGTCTGACATTTCCAAAGGAAACGCCAGCGGCATTTACCACCAGGCTGGAACTGCTGAAGTCCCATGCTTGGCTGTGTCCCAAGCGTATTCCCATCAAACCCAAGCATTCCTTGCAAATCCAAGGTATCGATTACAGCACCGGTTGCCTCAGAACCAGCAACTGGCAGCATTGCTCATTCTGTGCTCTGAATCTGCGAGGTATTACAGAGATCCGTCCCCTGCAGTAACTATCAACAAGAAATGTTAGGTCTCTCAGCCACTTGTTATCTCGATTTTGCTAAAACATGTCCTGAAACACATTTTTTCTCTTATTGTTTCAACTCTGACCGAGTGCTTGGAGCATTCCCTCTAAACTGACCTTTCTCTTTCTTTTTTTTTTTTCTTCTAAAGAAAGCATGGTGTTCTGAACAGCTTGTAAGAGTTTTCAATTTTATAAACAGGAACTTTTATAAGTAACTACTGACTCTAAGAGAGTATTTTTTAATGACACTATAGATTTTTCCTGTCTCCACAGAGTCTATAGTAATTTTACATATTTTAACAGCTGATATTTTTTCAGCTCATAAACAACACTCTCATGCAACTACCTGCCAATCATATGGTAATGCCTATTTTAGTCACGTAGTTTGCTTTTAATGCGTTATTCACGATTGTCCATAGATAGGAGTGGATGTTATGTGCTGGATTGAGGCCCTAACATAGGTGCGCTGTTTCAGAGGCTCAAATCCTTCGTGCCACAGAGACAGGCAGGACATTTCACCTACATTGGCCCTCCCTTCACAAATAATGAGCAACAGAGTCTGTCCCTTATCTGACGTGTGCTCTGGGTGCAGAAGACGGTCCATTCTAAATACGTCATATCCATGTCGAAAAGTGACTAACCTATGTCACAACGAGTTCTTAGACAAAGACCCTTCGCTCTTGGGATTTTCCCTAACACAGGATTATTGATTTCTCCAAAAACTCATTAAATATGCATGAACCACTATTTCCTAAGGGTTCATTCCTGACGTCTTCCTCTGACCGACTGTACGTCAATACTAACACTTCAAGGCATCTATCAGGTATAAATATACCTCCCTTTGCCCAAGCAAACTAGAGAAGACCGAGACTTTCCATGCCGACACTCTGACGTGAGATGCTGCAACCTGCATCATGCCACAGCTCCAGCTGGCAGAGGTCCATCCACCCAATCTGGGGTGTCCAGCTCAACACCAGGATGAAGTCCCACTAAGGTAATGGGGTTAGATTAAATCCTAGGGGGATTCTTGGCTCTCTAAGACCTACACACATGCTAGGTACACTTAGGTACATCTAGTTAGGCATCATAGGGGTATAGGCTTTATCTTAATGCATTCTGCATTTCATGTATGTGTTCATTACTATTGCACAATGGTAAAACTGTACCATGCATTATTATTTAACTGCACTGCTGGCCATATTTTTCTGCTACTGTCCAACAGTTGTCGCAGCACATATAACCAGTACTAGAACAACAACTGTGCAATAAATTTTATTGTAAACACACCCGACTGTTTCTTCTATGTACTTCTCTGAGATGAGTGACTGAATGAAAAGTAGTATATTGTTTCCACGATCCTGAGGGATCAGGGTTTTATGTTATGTGGTTGCCAGAAACTATTCCCTTCTTGTCTTCAAGAAGTTTCTAGTGGCCTCTGAGCTAGCTGTCACAGGTAATTAAGTTTAATATAATCGATAGGGACATACCGACCTTAGTCCTGTGTCAAACCTATAGGTTATATTATTCCAATGCGCAGAGCCTATTAGGGAAATAGGAACTACACTACAACTTAAGGTGGGGAGCTGCGCAGCCCACTCCCCTTTCGTTAAAAAAAGGGTCTAACGGATGGGGTCCCCAAGGCCTAAGATGGATCAGGAAGGGGGCAAAGTGGGCCCCTCCCCTTTAATTAGAATTAACGGCCCAGGTGATGGGGTCCCCAGGGCCTAACAAGCCTCGTAGAGGTAGGGCCCATGTCCCCTCTCCCATTTATTTTAAAAAGACAACCTTGGGAGATGGGGGTCCCCAGGATCTAACAAGGCCTGGGCTGGGTAACCAAGTGACCCCCCCCTCCTCTTTAATTGTATTAGTAGCCCTGGTGGATGGAGTCCCCGGGGCCTAACAAGGCTTGGGAAGGGGGGGCACACAGCCCACCTCCCCTTTAATTTAACTAGTGGCGCTGAGGGATGGGGTCCTCAGGGCCTAACAAGTCTCAGAGTGGGGGTACACGCCGCCTGCTCTCCTTTAAATAAAAAAAAGCAGCCCTGTGGGTTGGGGTCCCCATGGTCTAACAAGACTCGAGGAGGGAGGCCATGTCCCTGGGGGATGTGGTCCCCATGAATTACACAGCTCTTGTATGCTGAATCAATACATCTTTAATCTTTGTTTCTTGCATTATCTCTGTGCCAGTGTAGCAAACACGGTAAAGGCACATTTATCCCCTTAAAGGTTTTTCAGCTTGCCTACTACACCCCACGGTGTATCTGCCAAAACGTCTTTCTCTGTGTAATAAAGTACATCTGGCATGATCTCTACCTGTTGTTTACCTTATTGCCACTCTTTCATATGTGATATTTTAATTGAAGTCCCCGTATTACAGGTTTTATTTTCTCTATTTTCAGGGCTTTTTTTTACATTAGGCATAGATTACAATGTCTTCTTGTGGGTCAACAAATTAATTGACTTTGCCGTACCCCTTAGTGAGGAAGGGATCCCTGATACCTGAAGACCTTTTTTCACCAGTTATTACAGCAGTCATACAATAGTCAAGTATATTATGCTGTCTGTGAAACTCAATTGAAACGATTATATGTTTTTTTCTCTTCCCCCACTTATTTTATTAAAATTACGGTTTTTCTGGGAGAGATATAGCTGACTCCTCTATAAAACTCTTGAATTTCTTCATGCTTTCTTGGTGGAAACTGTGTCATACACGGGCAAGGGTGGGGGGAGCGAGGGAGAGAGAGAGAGGGGGGGGAGTCTTTTTTTCCTGACTATTCACTGACCAATGTTATTGAACATCGTCGTCACTAAAACCTGCAGGTAAGTGCTTAAATAGCTAAGGTACAAGGGTTATCAGATGCTGCTCACATTCTTTGTACCCAGCTTTGATGGCATATTACTGTGTAGGTGGACCTACTTTACGTTTTATTTCCCAAAAACTTTACCATAATTGTCAGAAGCAGTGAGTATTAGCTCTGCATTTTCATCCTGCGGTGACTGATATTCATGGCATCTAGGGCAGAACCAGAGGAGTCACTGTCAATGTCTGTGCTGCTGCATTTTACAGCATTCAAATATTGTCTCCTTCCACCATTACCCTAAAATCTTCCCTGGCCAGAAGTAGGGCACACACTGCAAGCTCCTGGTGGAAGTGGTGACAATCACACAACAGTGTGCTAGTGTTGACTTCAGGAGCATCCAGATCTGATCTTCAGCACTGACCATGTAACACCTCCAATGCTTCTGATGCTCTAAACACCTTTTAAATCCAGCAATGAGTATTTCATCTCAATCAATCAGGTAATACCATATTTTTTTTCCTTTCTCCTACTGCTTCTTCATCAGGATTTGTGCTCTACACTAATATTCAGTGCTTAAAACAAGCCCAGCGTATGCTTACCTTTAACCCAGTCAGCCTAACTCATAAGTGTTTTAGGGATTCCCATACTTCAGAACTCCAATCAAAATGCACTGCATTGGTGTTCCTACCGCATTAGTGCCTCTTCCAGAAAAGGAAGAGGTATGGAACAGAGGAAATTAAACTCATTATTATGATTATTATTAATGGAAATTATTATAATAATATTGACTGAGATGCATGTGATGCACATATGCACAAGAGGAGTCAATAATCCAACCAATAAGAAAGGCTACAGTTACTGCTACTACTACTAATATTGCTACAACTACTACTACTACTACTACGAATTATAATAATAATAATAACAACAACAATTATAGTAATAATAGTAATACCAATAATAATAATAATAATAATAATGGCAATAATAATAATACAAATAATGTTAATAATAATAATAACAATAATAGTAATAATAACAATAATAATAATGATTGTAATAATAATAATTGTAATAATAATGATAATTATAATAATAATAATAGCAATACTAATGGTAATAATAATAATAATAATAATAATAATAATAATAATAATAATAATAGTTATAATAATGATAGTAATAATAATGATTGTAATAATTGTAGTTGTAATACTAATAATAATAATAATAAAAATAATGGACATGATAATAATAACAATAATAATGATAATGATATTAATAATAATGCTTCATTTTAGGTTATGTTTCATTGATTTTTCCAACCACTTCTGTTCTACACTCATGACAATTATTATATAATAAACATTCCCAGTATTTTCTTCGGAGCAGCGCGCTGAGCCTAATTTGTCAAGTCTCATCTGCATTTCCCACTGAGTCCTCATCAGCACACAAAACAGTGGTGGCTGCTGAAATTGTGAAACTGTAAAATGGTGGGACAATATTACCTGACAGGTATTGTATTAAGTGAGTAGTGCCAGCACTTCTGAGCAGGCTTGGGAGGATCACCAAGAGGCTCTGCCTCAGGAAGTTTTTAAAACAAGAAATGCAATGTGGTGCATCTTACAACACATTTCAGAAAGTAATTGCATGAAAATGTATAAGTTTGAAAGGCACATTTGAAGGAGTACTTCTGAGTTTGCCCCGTGAAGCATTATATAGTTGCAATAGTAAATAATTCCCCGATGCAATACATTATGACGAAAAACGGAACGTGGTCGCAGTATAATAAAAACGCTGGTACAAAGAGGTTGTTTTTTTACCATCTTCGGACAAGGCATGTGTGATGCTTTTCTTTTGCACTTCATGCCAGGTCTTTGTAGCGCTGTACATAACAGATGCTACGGATACCAAATTAAACTGCATATGGATGAAAGGTTGATTTGTCCTCACAGGAATTGCAGCTTATGCCCCGCAGACCACAACAGATGTGAACAGTAAATGTGTACCTCACTGAGCTATTAAAGTTAACATTTTCTGCAGAAGTAAAATATATGGACTTGACTTTTTAAACCGTGCTTCCGCTGTCAATTATTCAGCTATTTGTTGTATTTTCAGGAGCGCCCTGGCACCCATGTGGCTAACAGGAATCTTTCCTGCCATCTACTTGATCAAAACATTCTAAATATAATGGTGCCTAGTGTACATATCCATAAAGTCTCGTGCAAAGCGCTCGTGAACGTCTGAAAAGAGCTCATGACAAATGAGACGCTTCACACAAGACAACGTTTACTTGTGAATCCTGACATGCTCTTGCTTCTGGCCCCAGCAATAAGCTTTTAGGAACTATGCAATGGAGAAGGTGCTCTTTTTAATAAAGGTGACAGGAGCTTGCCTATTTTCCCACCCTCATTCAGGGGCATATTCACAAGGACTTATCGCTGAGTTATCGCCACCTTAACGCATCAAAAGTGGAGATAGAATTAACGCCCTATTCACAAGCGTGTGTAAACTGCAGACATCGCCAGTATTCCCGCGATAACTGCCGCAAATTTTATCCCCACGGGTGACACCACCAACTAACCCTAATGAGATGCAGAGTAGGCGTTCCCGTGCAAAAACACACGAAAACACCACTACACCACTTTCACAACGAACTGCCAGATCTGCGATGCGAACCAAAAACAGGCGATAAGCCGCGGTAGCAGCAGGGATTTAACACCTGCCTTCTGCTGGTGTTAAGCAGGACGACTACCTGCAGTACGAAAGGGAGCCCAGCCCAGAGCCTCATCCGAAGACCCACAGATGCCATGGAGCCAATGAACATGCAGCTCGGAGACCCAAGAGGGCCACAACACCCACCGCCACCACTCCCAGGCCCCCCCCCCCCCGGACCGCCCCCCCCGGACAAACACGACACAAGAGCCACAAAAAGCGCATGATGTCGCACAATGACAAAAAGAAACACACATGTGTGGTCTGAAGATCGAGAAACAGTCACTCATCATTGAAGTAACAACCAAAAACTTTATTGAAATACAACACAAAACACCAATGCGGAAGACTCCTGTCGGGTCCGTCCGGGACAATCGTGATGTCACAGCCTGGAAAATAAAGCACAAAATAAGAACGTGTGTCATGCGCACATCAAAGGAGCGAGGCACAGAGAAACAGAGAATAAAAGAAAGGCAGAGAGAGAAAGAAAGAAAGGGAGAGGGAGAGAGAGAGAGAAGGAAAGGAAGGGAGAGAGAGAGAGAGAGAAGGAAAGGAAGGGAGAGAGAGAGAAGGAAAGGAAGGGAGAGAGAGAGAGAGAGAGAAGGAAAGGAAGGGAGAGAGAGAGAGAGAAGGAAAGGAAGGGAGAGAGAGAGAAGGAAAGGAAGGGAGAGAGAGAGAGAAGGAAAGGAAGGGAGAGAGAGAGAGAGAAGGAAAGGAAGGGAGAGAGAGAGAAGGAAAGGAAGGGAGGGAGAGAGAGAGAAGGAAAGGAAGGGAGAGAGAGAGAGAAGGAAAGGAAGGGAGTGAGAGAGAGAGAAAGAAAGGAAGGGAGAGAGAGAGAAGGAAAGGAAAGGAAGGGAGAGAGAGAGAGAGAGAAGAAAAGGAAGGGAGAGAGAGAGAGAGAGAGGGAGGGACACTGCTCACCTGCTGCCACCGGTGTGTCTCCAACCACGTGCTGGTATACACTGCAAGCCACCAGGTCTGCAATCTGTAATCGAGGCCAGAGTCAATCATGGCAGACTCCATCTCACTGCACACGGCAACAACGCCTGTCCACCCCTGCGCACACATGCAGCCGCACCCTAGCCCCACTGCTCACCTGCCACCAACGGTGTGTCCACCAGTGGGCACACCACGTGCCGTGCAAGCTCCAGGCCCCGGTCCTGCCACCATGGCATGCTCCACATCATGCCGACCCGCACCGCGGCCCAGCAGGTCCCACACATGATTTGAGTCCTGAGGCATCAATGGCAGAGACCACATCAGTGCACACGTCATCATCGCAGGCTGCACACCCGCTCAGCAATTTCGGTGCCACTAACCCGGTGCAACCCCAGTCAGCGCCACGTGGTGGTAGGCCCGTGACGGCCACAAGGCTTTGGGTGCCACTAACCCTGTGCAACCCCAGTCAGCGCCACGTGGTGGTAGGCCCGTGACGGCTGCAAGGCTTTGGGTGTGACTAACCCTGTGCGCAGCAACTCATGGGCCCTTCATGATTGAGAATCGTGGAACGTCCGTCATCCAGTCACCTCCGGCAGTGGGTAATGTGACGTTGTCGGCCCCTTATATTGGCGGGGTCACATGGCCTGTGACGCCTGTGCCGGATGAGTGTGGTGTATGTGCAAACCTGCCCTCAGGGAGTGGCCGTGACATGCTGACAACTAGACCAGTGACCTGCAGCCCACTAGCGTATAAACCTGCGACATGTAGCAATGTGGCCCCCCCCTCGGAGCGTAAGCGGAGTGGTCTGGCCTGGCATACGCCGGACAGCGCAGGGATTGCAGCAATGACTCGGGGGCTCTGGGCATGGTTCAGTCCATGTCCGGACAAGGAAGTGACTAATGCGTGTGTCCCTGTTGTAGTGTCTACGGCACCCGGAATGTAATCGGCAATGTAGCACACTGTGACTGGAATCCGACTAGATGAGCATCATTGACGTTAGGGGGAATCACTGACCCTACATTCATCCACACATTCATACTTGAATGATGAAAGACATGACACAGCAGTGCGTTTCTGAATGTTTAATGCACATCCAGTGGAGTTTTGCAGCTGGAACAGTGCAGGGCCATGCCAACCCCCCACTTCACAATATGGGCCCGTGGAGGGCCAGCCAGAGTCCATCGGGGAATGACAAGTACAGCGGAAGAGGAAGAGTACAGTCCGCAGTCTGGTCGCCGTGTCATTGGTCACCAAACAGGATATGGCAGTCCATGTCGCGGTCCAAGGTGATTGCAGCAGAGTGTATCGGGGGTCAGTGGAAGGTCATGGGGCCATGTGCGGCGCCAAGCAGCAACAGGCCAGGTGGCGGAAATAAATGCTATTGCCTCCTTCTGATCTCAATCCCATCCACGTCCTCGTCCTCGGATGTGTGCTCTGCCTTACCTGTGGGTGCTGCAGTTTCGGCTGTGGCACTGTGTGGCAGTGACACATCAGGTGCCGGAGTGGAAATGTCAGCCGCACTGTGAGGCACTGACACACCAGGGGGCGGAGATGTGGATGGTGTAGGAGCAGCAGCATTCATCTGCGCCACGCCTTGTGGCAGCAATGCCATGATGAAGATCTGCAGGGCATGGTAGATCCCAGCTACATTTTGCTGATGTGCAACGGTGGCTGCCATCCTTTCCGCCTCCATCCGCACCATGTCCTCCATGAGCCTCGGCATGTGTGCCAGCTCACGGCTGAGATCGCTGGAGCCACTCTGAGCGGACAGGTGTTCTTGTCTCCGAGTAATGACTCCAGCGATGTCAGCCAGGGCTCGTTGGAGACCATGGAGCGGCCTGTGGGTGTCCATTAGGGACTGGAGGTGGTCCCTGATGGGACTTAGACACCCATGGATGGCGTCAAGTTTGGTAGCCATGAGGTCGAACCCCACCAGCACCTGCTCAGCCATCTCCCTCTGGCCCTCCAACACACGGCGTTGGAAGGCCATATGTTGTTCGTGGGGGTCCTGGGAGACAGCCGGGGTTGTGGGTGCCTCCTGGTGGGTGGTTTGTGGAGTGGGTGGGGTCTCCTCGATGCAGCTGGGCTGCCCTGATCCTGGAGGTGATTGGCGGATGAGCTCAATGATGTCTTGGAGGGCTTGGGTGTCGATGCTGGTGGTGTCCTCCTTGTCATCAGTGAAGAGTGGCTGGGACTGCTCTGCAGGTGGCGTTGATGGTGCCCCTGCAATGTGAAGGGGAGATGCTGTGTTACAATGTGTCCTCATGTATGTGGCCGCATGGTACATGTTGACATTCAGACAGCATGGCAATGTACATTGTGACAGTGTGTAGATCAGGGCCATGATCCAGAGTCATTGTTGGTGTGCACTGTGCTCTGCTTGATTGTGCATGTGTGCCATTGTGGCCATCTCCCCCTGTCCCCCCAGTACTACTCACCCTGTACTACTCACCCTGTTGCTGTTGTGTTGTGTCATGTCGAGCAGTGTCCGCTCCCCCGACTCCTGCCACGGTCTCCACACTGATGACTGTTGACACCAGCTCCTCCATGTCATCCAGCTCCAGCTGTGGCGCTGGGCTCCCACCTCTAGTCTGCATTGCTGCCTTCTGGCTGCCTGCGAGTTTCTCCTTGGTTTTGCGCTTGATGTCAATCCATCGCCTCTTCTTGACCTCGTCCATTGACCTCTTGTGCTCTCCGACGGCATTCACCTTGTCCACGATGGACCGCCATATTCCATTTTTGGTGCCCAATGACACGATGGCGGTGACGAACAGTTCTTGATGGTGTTCCATCACCTCCGTGACCAGGATCCTATTCTCCTGCGGACCGAACCGCCTCTTTCTCTTCTTCTTGTCCTTGCCCTTCCCTGTCCCCGAGGTCCCAGGCTGGTCGTACGGGGTGCTTGTGGGGTTCCGCTCGTCCTCTGCGCCTGCTCCGGATGCCTCCATGGTGCTTCGGTGTTGTTTTTTTTGTGTTTGTGTGTTTTTTCTACTTTTGTAGTGATTTTCCCGCTTGCCGTGTGTGTATTGCAGGCCTGGCGCTGCTTATCGCTGATTTCCTCATCGCGGTTTGGCCCATCGCATGTTTTTTTGCGTTGGGGTTTGGGTTTTTATCACCGTCACGGTTGTTGTATCGCAGACATTGTCCGCGTTTTCGGGAGACTATCGCATGGTACCGCCGTGTTGTGAATTCCACGTTAACACGGGGTTTATTTTCCCTCGATAGGCTGCGATGTGTGAATTGGGTTAACATTGTTCTTGTGAATATACCCCTCAGTGTACAATGTGCATTTTATACTTCTCTTGCTGAATGCAAGCATGAATGAGATATAAGTGGCTCCTTGTTAAGGTGTACGTTTAGTGGATAGTTCCTCAATTACTTTCAATTAAATCAACATCTACACTTTGCCTCTGAATTCGTAATGGGTGCGATTTTGGAGGAAACGTTCTTGCAAGTGCCACAAGTTCAGATAGTGCAATTAAAAACATTGACTATTTTGCAGTAATAAAGCGGTTTCCAATTTGCATGTTTGATTGCAGAGGGGGTAGGAAGGGTGTAGATACTAAAGCAAGCTAATGTTTAACATATATTTTGAAACCGCCTAACAACCAGATTTATGAATTAAACTGCATCCTTAAAATCAATCAACTAAGGTTTAATCAAGAATTCTGTTGAATCCGAGGAGTGTGTATTTTTGTAGTAGCGTTAACTCATGAACTGGAGTGCATCAAAAGTTACTGCTGCGCTTGTGATTCTAGCGCTCTGCCGAACATCTAAAAGCAGTACCTGATATAGCGCTGGAGTGTGCAGGCAGCCAATCCATAGGGCTTTGCAGCAGCTGGAATAATCATTTAGAAGAAAGTCGCATTCACAAGGACGATTTATGTACTCTGGAGGTGAGGCTAATTTTGATGAAAAGTACTCTCAATCACCGCTACTCTGCAGGATAGCAAAAGTACTACAAGTGTTAATAGGGCCTATCTATCAGTGAGCCCAGAGCTCTAATCCACCAGCCATCCCTGACACAAAATATCCTACAACAATCTCCAATATGTGCATTAATATCATCAGAACTAGAGGCACCCATCTACACACGGCAAAATCGACAGCCCCCCCTCTCTCTCTGTCTCTCTCTGGGGGATATTCACAAGAACGTGCGCTAAACATCTCCAAAAAATGTTAGCGCATCTTCACACATCGCAGCCTATCGTGGGAAAATAACCCCGTGTTAACATGGAATTAACAACACGGCGGTACCATGCGATAGTTTGCCGAAAACGCTGCACAACCATTCAACCATAAAGGCCCCATGACTTGAGCTGCACAGAGTTAGTGGCCCCGGATGCACAGCGTCCTGCACGGGCCTACCGCCACGGGCCGCTGACTTGCGGTGCACTGCGGCAGGGTCACGAGAGCAGAGCAGGTTCTCGTAGATGACAAAGGGGGTTGTCGCGGAGTGTCTCGGTTGACAGTGGACGGTGTACCCCCAGGCCATGATGCAGAGGTCAGAACCACGCAGAAACAGTCACTATGGTGGAGATGAATGGAACAGACACATGTCGGACACCAAGTCCGTCCCAGCCAGATGATGATGCAGACAACCCCCAGGCCATGGACTCAGACACCACCAAAGTCCAACCAGAAAGTGCCCATGACTCATTGCGCACAGAGTTAGTGGCACCAGTGCTGATAGAGGATGCCGCCTGCGATGAGGCGTGTCCAATGGTGTGGACTCCTCCATATCTTACCCAAGACACAGTTCCACATGTGTGTCCTACTGGACCACAGTGTAGGCCTGAGGCAGAGGTCAGCAGGGGCCCTCATCCGAGTGTCGCCGGCTTACGTTGGATGGTCCCACCGGCCTGCGTAGTTCAGGTTCAGTGGCACCATGGCACGCGATCTTGCGGTGAACAGGGTTAGTGGCACCAGGTCAGTTGTTGTTAGTTTTCGGTCACCTCCGTGACGTGGATCCGGCTTTCATCCGGACTGAGCCGCATCTTCCTCTTACTCCTCTCTGTGCGTTCACTGGTATGGACTCTGCCATTCATGAATCACGACTAAGTGCTGGATGTGGGACCTACTGGACCCCAGTGTAGGCCGGGGGCAGCGACTGCACGGGCCCACAGACACGTGTCATGTGCTTGCGATGCAGACTTTTGCTTCACTGATCGGAGGGAGTTTAGTGATGTGGACGCTGCCACGGACTTGGGGTCACTGCCGTTCAAGACTCAGGACACAGTTCCACATGTAGGACCCACTGGACCGCAGTGTAGGCCTGAGCCCTCATCCAAGTGTCGCCGGCTTGCGTTGAACAGGGTTAGTGGCACTTCATGTCGCCGGCTTGCGTTGAACAGGGTTAGTGGCACCACGTGTCGCAGGCTTGCGCTGCAGACTTTTGCTTCACTGATCGGAGGGAGTATAGTGATGTGGACGCTGCCACAGACCTTTGGTCACTGCCATTCAAAACTCACGACTCAGTACAACATGTGCCAACAACTGGGCTGAAGAGTACGCCGGTGGAGTATGTCAATGAAAAAGGAGTACTGTAGGCCAGTGCCGTGGAGGCCAGCGATGGTCTGCGGAGGCTGCAAAGGTCAAGGGATTGGGGCCTGGAACTTGCACCGGCACGTGGTGGGCCCTCTTTGACACACGCCGGTGTCGGCAGGTGAGCGGAGCCTCCTTGGTGTGCTGGGGCAGGCATGACGGGTCTGGGGACCAGCGGCCCGGGGTGCAGCAGGCGCACAGGGACGCAGGCCCCGCCGTGCACGGCGCCGGCCTCGTGGTGGGCTGAGAGGTGCCACCCTGGCAGACACGTTGGCCATTCCGAAAGAGAACCACGCCCAGTGCGACGGGCTTTTTATTCACACCGCTACGCAGGCCTGGCGTACGCAGGGCCAACCCACTCCGCCCGCACATACAGGGGGGGACATAACGTGCAACATTTCTGCGTTCTGCCCCACAGCCTGTGGGGACATGGTAGCGTCCACTGGCCACTACACTCCATGCACCAGCAGTTAATGTCCACATCGCCATTTCTGTGGTTTGCACACTGAAGTCTGTCCGGCACCTCCACGCCACACCTGGCATTGGGTAGGTTCTCATTCATTAGTCACTTGCCGCTCTCGCACATGCCTGCTCCAAGCCTCTCCTCACATTCTGCTATTGTGTGGCTGTGGTGCCATGCCGTGGCTGGGTTGTGTGCATGGCAAGCCCAGGTTCCCAATGGAGTTGTGTTGTTGTGTCTGGTCGGTTGGCATGTTGTGTGGCATGTTGCATGTAGTTCTGCTGCATGCCCATTGCCAGTGTCGTGAGTTGCATGACTGTGGGGTGGACGTGTGTGTGCTGTGTTCATTTGGTACTTACTAACGAGCACTGCATTTCCATAGGTGCCATCCTAGGAGCGCTGGTTGATGATGGACTGTCGGGAGATGTAGGAATCATGCACACTGCCTGGGGAGTTGGCCACGACATTGTTGAGGAGTCCCCGGTGGTCCACTATTGCCTGCACATTGATGGAATGCATGTGCTTTCTGTTGCGGTAGTTGTGTGCAGTGTCGGCAGGGGGCACGAGGGGTAAATGTGTGCAGTCGATTGCCCCCGACACGTGAGGGAATCCAGCTATGGCGTAGAAGCCTTGCTTGGTCTCCAGCTGCTCCTGCGCAGTGTAGGTGAAGTGGAGGTGCTGGGGTACCAGGCTGATGATGGCATCCAGGACAGGTGTGATGAACTTGGATAGGGCTGGCTGTGAGACTCCTCCGACTCTGGCAGTTGTGGGTTGGAAGGTACCAGAGGCTAACATGTGCATCACAGCCGGCAGCTTTGTCTGCGGAGGGATGTTGGTTGTCCGCTGTGTTGGTACCGTCAGCTGGTGGGCGATGTGGGTCAGGATGCGGGGGATGGTTGTCCTTTTGGGCCTTTAGTGGGCAATGTCCTCCTCTGGCGTTCGGTCTGTGCGTCTGGTGCATTTACGGTGGGTCCGCTGTCTTTGTGTATGCTGCCTCTGTGGTGGTCCAGGGGGGGCGGGGTGGGTCCTGGGGGTGGTGGCGGTAGGTGTTGTGGCCCTCATGGGTCTCCGAGCTGCATGATCATTGGCTCCATGGCATCTGTGGGTCTTCAGATGTGGCTCTTGGCTGGGCTCCCTTTCATGCTGCAGGTAGTCGTCCTGCTTAACACCAGCAAAAGGCAGGTGTTAAATCCCTGCTGCTACCGCAGCTTATAGCCTGTTTTTGGTTCGCATCGCAGATCTGGCAGTTCGTTGTGAAAGTGGTGTAGTGGTGTTTTCGTGAGTTTTTGCATGGGAACGCCTACTCTGCATCTCATTAGGGTTAGTTGGTGGTGTCACCCGTGGAGATAAATTTTGCGGCAGTTATCACGGGAATACTGGCGATGTCTGCAGTTTGCACCCGCTTGTGAATGGGGCGTTAAATCTCTCTCCAATTTTGATGCGTTAAGGTGGCGATAACTCGGCGATAAGTCCTTGTGAATATGCCCTCTCTCTCTCTCACACACACACACACACACACACACACCCATAC
>CAWUFW010025041.1:0-50735 GCA_963921515.1 Calotriton arnoldi | reverse complement strand
GTGTGCTTCGTTCCAGTTACATTGCTTGTACCAAGGGCATAGGTACCTCAGAGGCCTGCCAGGGGCTGCAGCATGTATTATGCCACCCCTGGAAGGCCATCCAAACTGACACCACAGGTCTGCTACTGCAGCCTGGGTAAGGTGGTGCATGCACCTTACTGTGATATAGGTTACCTATATCACGAAATACATACACACATATAAACCTATAAGTCACTCCTAAGGCAGGCCTTATCAATCCTAAAGGCAGAGTGCGTGGTTCCTATGTGAGAGGGTGCCCCTGCATGAGCAGGGCCCTCTGCAGCGGCTTCGGAGACCATCTCTGGTGCTGTTTGTAGTGCAGCCTGACCATATACTCTTAAGCGCATTATATCCTCGCTGTAAAGTGCTAACTTTGGAATGGCTGCACCTAAACATGTCGTGTTTGGTGTCAAACATCTTGGAATACTACCCCCCCGCCAATCCTGGCGGCGGGGGTAGCATTCCACCCTTCTAGAGGGAAAGACATGTTAACTCTGACTAGTCCGGTAACTTCTTTCCAGAGCCCTGGCATCAGAAAATGGATGCTGCTGCCACAGACACGAGTCTGGCCTCCTGCTGCTGGACGAAACTCCGGCAGGGGAGGCCTGGACACAGGTTTCTGTCCCAGGGAGGTGTGACCACCTCCCCAGACAGGATAATGTGTATTGGGGCTGGGCGGGAGCACTTTCGGGTGCTTTGAAGTCCTGCACTGGGGGCACATTTGGTGTCCCTAGTGCATACCCCAGTTCATACCGGATCAGGGGCTTGCAGCCCCTGCTTTGGCACGAACTGGACAAGGGAAAGGGGTGTAGCCACCCCTCTGCCCTGACCCACCCATAGGTGGGGCCACAGAGTAGTCCAACCCCTATTTTTAGAATAAAGGTAGGAACCCAGTCCTTAGGACTTTAGATTATCCCTGGACGAAACTCTGAAACTGAGTCCTGGACCTTCGACGCTCTACTCACGATTAGAGGACAGAAGAATCTTCCTTGGGGTCAAGGAGTGACTCCCCTGCTTGGCAGGCACCAAAGAAGCATCTGTCCGGCTCCGCATTTCTGAAGCTCCTGTCGGACGCCGAAGTCATCGCATCACCAGAGGTGGATTCTCAGACTTCCCCGAGGCTACCCTGAGTCCCCAGCAAAGCTGAGGCCCGTGGCTATCATGGGTGACTTGAGACCATGACCCCTGGACACCGAGCACATTTGCAAGTGCATCCTCTTCTGGGTCTCCCAAGAAGTCGTGCTTTGGGTTCCGAGTAGCCCTAGCCTCCAGCACCACCTGCACCGAAGATCACTGGCCCCCACTCCACGAGTGTCCTGTAAGCCAGATCCACGTGCGGCGTCACGAGGCTCCTTCGCGGTCGCTAGCCCGTTGGCTAGTAGCCCTTAACGAAGGCCAATCCTTTTCTTACTTGGCATCCTGGTTGCTCCAGGCCTGCCCTCACTTACTCTCGCTGGGTGAGTTCCACAGACCTTGCTGGTCTGCACCATCGACGATCTACATCTTCACCGAGACTTGCCGTTGCCAAGGCTTGTTGGGTTCAATCCGGTCGCCGACACCTCAGCACTCGACAAACATTGTGTACCAGCCCGAATCCTGCTCCTGGTCACCAACAACGCCTCCTGGACCTCGTGGCTGAAGAGTCAAGACGACCGTCAACGCACCTGAAGCACTCGACATCGGTGGGCATCTGTCCATCGCCTTCCTGGTCACTGGCTAGTGACCCAGACTCTGTCCCCTCTGCTTTGAGGTTCTTCAGAACTCCGATCCACTCTTGGATCCACCCGGACACTTTTCTCTTGGCCGCCAGCAGCACTTTGCAGCAGATCGCCATTCGAATCAACGACGAAACCCGACCCCGAAAGGCACCTATGCACCCGGCTTCCTGGGTGAGGTAACACGAGTACTCCGGTGCTCCCGTGGGTAGAGACTCTTCAAAGTCCTAGATCTCAAAGGGTTTTGTCCTAGTCCTCTTTTAAGTGTCCCTTTCTCTATTTTCCCGATCCCGACTTTCTCCATAGAAGTTAACGGCGTATCGCGGTTGTGTATTTACTCTGCACGCGTCTCCCGTGGGTCCCCTGTGTCACTACCTTGGGTGGTTCCTTGTGGTCCAAGCACTTCTAGAGGCTCTAGGCCTAGTGTCTAGTTCAGTCGTGGTTCGCATACCACTTTATTGGTATATGGTTTGGTACGCCCCTAGGGCCCAAACGTGTATTTGTGCTATTACTGTGATTTAATAACTTATAACTTATGTATTTCGAACTCTAGCCTCATAAAGAGACTAGAGGGGTGTGTTTAGCAATAAATACATATATTTTGAATATATACCTGGTGTGGTGCTCTTTCATTTGATCACTCAAGTGATTATAGACTGGTAAAACAAGCTGCTTTACATTCCTTCAAGACTTAGCCTGAAGGCTGCTCTCCATATCTACCACTAGGATAGCTTTCAATTAGGTTGTCTTTAACCTATCTCCAATAAGGGGTTGTTTGGACTGGTGCAAGGTGCCCACTATAATTAGTGGACAGCATATACCAGGCCAACTTCTCACAGTAGGCATAGTTAGAAATTAGCATTTAAAAAAACCTTAGAAATTCACTGAAAAAAAACATAGGTTTCAGGGACGTTATAGTTAGAAATCAGCATTTATAAAACCTTAGAAATTCACTGAAAAAACCACAGGTTTCAGCGACGTTATAGTTAGTTGGACATTTCACTCGTACAAAACCAGAGAACTTCAGCTGTTATAGTTAGTTGAGCTAACTATAACTTGCGCCCCGCAATGCACTGCTGATGACGTCACATATTACATTATTCATGACATGGTCAGTGACATCACTGATGACATCACTGATGACATCTCAAATGACATCACTGATGACATCACTGATTACATCATCCATGTGATAATCTGATGCACCTCCTCACACCCTAATATAACCTTTGATACACCCACTCTAAAATACAGACTACCATTTTCGAGACCATAGACACGCCAATAACCAGTTACTACATACCCAATCACTGATTCCTAGGTCTACAAACACATCCACTCGTTCACCCATACAGTCACTCATACATGCAGTCACTCATCAATACAGCACTATCATATGCACTCATACACCTATACAGACACTCACACACCGCCTCTCATCCATAGAGTTACTCACGCACCTAGTCAGTCATGCAAAGGATCAATCACACTCCCATTTACTCACTTATACAGTTATACACACACCACCTCACTTATTCATACAGATACTAACACATACTTACTCTCTTCTACAATCACTGACACAAGCACACACTCATCCATACAGCCACTCTCACAATCACTCACTCTCACATATAGTCATTTATATACTCCAACACTCACATATACTGCCTTTCACATATGTATTTACTCACACATGTACCACTGAGACATCCATTCACTCACCAACACAGCCATACACACACTCACCCACCCATACAGTTCCTCACAGACCCACTGTTTAACCCATACACCCAGTGAATCACCTACTCACACATCTATGCACAGAGTCACACCCCCCCCCACCCACCCACACAGGCACTCAGGCACCCATACAGATACTCAGACAACCAATCAATAACCCATATAGACACTCATGTAGCTACTCACCAAACATGCAGCCACTTACATACCAACTGACAGACTGATACAGACATTCACACAGTTTAGTCACTAACCCATGCATTCAGTAAGACACGTTTAATCACTCACTTATACAGTCAGTCAAGCACCTATAAATCATCCATTCAAACACTTATTCACCCACTCATTCTTCAATACACCTTGGCATATATATATATATAAACACATTTAAACTTTACAGAAACACACAGTCACTGGATGATGTCATCAGTGATGTCATCACTGATGTCATTTGAGATGTCATCAGTGATGTCATCAGTGATGTCACTGACCATGTCATGAATGATGTAATATGTGACGTCATCTGCAGTGCATTGCGGGGGCGCGAGTTATAGTTAGCTCAACTAACTATAACAGCCGAATTTCTCTGGTTTTGTACGAGTGAAATGACCAACTAACTATAACATCCCTGAAACCTGCGGTTTTTTCAGTGAATTTACATATATATATGAACACACGCAGATGCTTCTCGAGATGATAAGATACTGTCTGAACAATAAAAAAAATGTGTTTAACGGCACCTTGTTCAGACAGGTGACTGGTACTGCGATGGGTTCGTGCTTTGCTCCCAGCTTCGCGAACCTCTTTATGGGAAGCTGGGAGCAGAGCATGTGGACTGATCCAGTTTTCCAGCAGGATTTGAAACACGTGTCGATGTGGCTACGCTACATCGACGATCTTTTCATTGTCTGGAAAGGATCAGAAGAGTTGGCATTAGAGTTTATTAACAAACTCAATGCCAATAAATACAACATCATTCTCAGTGGCAATGTCAGCAGGACTGAAGCAGTATTTCTTGATGTCAGACTTGAGGTAAAAGATAACAAAATATATACCACCCTTCACAGGAAATTGACCGCAGGTAACAGTGTTCTTCATGCCCTCAGCAGTCACCCCGAGACCTTGAAATGGTCTATTCCATATGGGGAACTGTTGAGGGCAAAAAGAAACTGTAACACAGAAGAAAGTTATCTTGCAGAATGCAAAAGCATAACAGAACGTTTTAAAGAGAGGGGATACCCCAATTGGGTGATCAAAAAAGCCATCATAAGGGCCAGGCAGATAGACCGGACATCCACTCTCACAGACAAACCTGTGTCTGAAAGCACCAACGATGACACCTCCAGATTGATTTTAACCTATTCCTCGGATGCCAATGATATCAAACGCATTGTCACCAAGAACTGGAATATCCTCAAAATTGACAGCATTATAGGCAGGGGTATTCCGGAAAGACCCAGTATTACTTACCGCAGGGGTAGGAACATCAGAGATATGCTCATACATAGTGACATCACCAATTACCCGAGCAACAACCTACAAGGCCTCAAGGGTTTTTACCCCTGTGGCCATTGTAAGGCCTGTAACAACAGCAGATTTCACAGTAAGGTGAGGTACAATGGAGTTAGTAGGGAATTGAGCCAGTTCCTTACTTGCAGTTCCACATGTGTGATATATGTCATAGAATGCACCTGTAAACTCTGGTATATAGGTAGTACGACATGCTTGGCGAAGAAACGCATTCTCGAACATAGCAGAGCAATTACCAATTTTGATCCTAAGTATCCAGTGGCACGTCATTTTAGAGAGAAGCACTTTTCCAACACAAGAGATCTGAGTTACATTGTTCTAGAAAGAGTTGAGAGAAATCCCAGGGGTGGCGATAGAGTCTTACATTTGAGACAAAGGGAATCTAGGTACATTATAGATTTCCAAACTAAGTTCCCGGGATGGTTGAATCAGGAAGAAGAAATGGCAGTACATTTGAAAGAATGACATCATTATCTTATGTACATGTCATTATGCAGTCTTCTCCTGCTTTTCCTGTTGCATTCCTGTTTTGCTTTTATGATATTCAATCATGAAGGTTTTTTATCTTTCACTGTCTTTAATATCAGCACAAGCTGACAGTTACTTGTTATAATGGTTCTTATTTCTATTCATGATATCCCATGATATTGAGTTCTTTGTGCCATCAGTATTTGTTATGATGTGTACTATATTTTAACCATTTGTTTTCTTTTTGTATTTTTTCAGGAGGAAAGGAAGGGGCTCATTCACCAACACTCACTTTCACGGGCCACCTACCCTTTCTCCCTTCTGTTGGGCACTGGAACACTTTGACTCATGTCGGCAACGGTGGTGAGAGCATTTATGTCACATTCCAGCTTGACTTTGAGTAATTGGCTGTGTTCATTGCTTTTTTCTTCCCTTTTTCTTCCCTCATCTTGTTACCCACTTGGGTTCATATTGGACAATTTGGCACTTGCCAGTACTGGCCTCTTGGCCACATGTCGTGTTGTTGCCAACCAACAGCAGTATCGATAAGAACATCAGTGGATGGACATCTGTACCTTTACTGCCTGCAATGTGCAATGTAGATGTTTATGCAGTTTTTTGTGCAGTTTTACTCAAATTGGCACGGACACATACAGGGCAAAACATCAATTACCATGTTTACTTGACAACGTGTTTTGCTGTTTGTTTACATGCTGTGGGGATTTGATTAGTATATTGGTCACACATGACAGCCATGCATTTGGTAATGCCTATCAAGAGTAGTGTTGTTGGAAGGACACATGTATTTTTACATTTGATGATATGCAATGCCGATATTTGTGCTGTTTTTATTTAATGTGCACGCACACACTCGTGGCATCTATAAACATGTTTATGTAACAACAAGGCAGCTATATATTTGAAATGCTGATGCGCTTGTATTTAGTTACTTTACTATGAGGCATCTTTTAACTTGCACAAGATGTCTGCCAAAGTGGGATAGCATTGAGCCTTTTCTATGTTTATTACTTTCACCATTTAGTGTGCCGACATTGGTCTTTTCATTTCACGTGATCAAGCCTGCTGTCAGGCGAAACGCGTCGTGAATAAACAGCGGTGATTTATCGACACAGCGTCCTTCCTTTCTGAGAGCGCGTTTTAACGAATTTTCAGTGAATATATATATATATATTTTTTTTTATATAGATATAGATATATTAGCCACTATGTAGTTATAGTTAAGATTCCCAGAGATTGGAATTCGTCTGTTTTTTGATCGGTAATAATTTTGCGCCCATTTGACGAATCTCCTGGAAACTTTGGAGACCTATTTCTTTTTCTGCATTGGTGGATGGTGCAAAGTCTCATGGTCTGAGGCTGCAAAGAAAAAAGGAGGAGTTTCAAAATGCATTTTTCAAACAATGCATTTTCCATAAACATTTTAAACAGATGTAGCGGCAAACGGCTGAAAGGACTTTCCTGAAATTTGGCAGGAATATAGATTATTGTCTGGAAAGGATCCTTTTTGTTATTTCATGAAAATCAATTCGGCAGTTATAAGGCACAGAAATGTAGTGATATCTCAGGCAGTGGTATACCATGGTAATTTCCCGGTATTCCGCAGTACTTTCTAATGACAGGACAGTATATGATTGGCTAATGACTGCCTTTACAAAAATTCTGGGTTAGGGCCTAAGAGGTAGGTACATAGTAGGCTTTATTGCTGATCCCTATCTTTTACCACTGTAAATAGGTAGGGGAAATTATTTATATTTTTCTATATATTTTTAAAAAAGGTAACAGAGTATTGCTGTACGACTTATGAAGTACTGCAGTACTTAAATTGTTTTGTTTAATTAAATATGTAAAATAGTTTTAAAAAACACTACTACATTATGTTTAAGGGGAATAATGGTGTGGTACAGTGCTTTTTAAAAAAAATCATATATTTAATTTATTTTTATTTTACACTTCGTCTGCGTTCTGGGCTTTAAGTGGAAAAATAGTGTAGTACAACGTACTTAACAGCTAATCAAATATGTAAACAATGTAAAAAACACTGTGCTACATAATATTTCCCCTTAAAACCCAGTACGCAGACTGAGTGCAGTCTAAACTATATTTCGTATTTTCAATTTTGGAAGGGAAAAAAAAAGCTTTATAGGCCTCCATAGCAGGCTATGCCGGCCATTAAAGGCTCACTCCAGCATTAAGGTCCCGAGCCAAAGGCAAGGGCCTTTGGGGAGTGGGCCTTTAATGGGCGGTATAGCCCAGCTATGGTGGTCTATGAACCCATTAGAACATTCCGCCCCATGAGGGCAGAATGTTCTAATTAAAAAACACAAAGGCCTCTCGAAGCCTGAGGGAGTTGAAATTCTGGGTGCTAAGATGGCACCCGGCAAGATTTTACCAACGTGGGCTGTCGTGGGCAGTCGCGGCCATTCGTGGTGAGAAAGCTGCTGCTCGAGTAGAAAATCTACTCGAACGGCAGTGCCTTCTGACAGCCTGCGTGATGCTATTTGCGCAGACATGGCAGCGTGAGACAAGCTCCCAGTGTTAAAAATCAGCATGATGTGCCAATTCTGCACGCTTGCGGAACTCGGCTTAATCTTGCAGTGTTTTTATGGACCTCCGTGGAATTCTGCAGAGTGAAACTCCATGAGCACTGGCCTCCCCTACTAAATATATTACTCATAAAATACCTTTGTGAATAGCAAACAGTTGTAAACTTATATAAATATGTAAGTTTACCTGTGTGAAACAGACCCTATAGCTTTAAAACTACTTATACAAATTAGAACTACTACCAAAAAGGTCCCTTTACACCCCATATCTATATTCCTGATACATTTCATCTAAATCCGTTCAGCCGTTTTCATGATACATCTGTTTAACCAATACTCTACAGCACAGCAAGCCACTCCACTCCCCTGTATGGCACGCCACTCCACTCTAAGACACGCCACTGCACTCTAAGAAACGTCACTCCACTCTATGACACGCCACTTCAGTCTACAACGCGCCACTGTGGCCTACCACATGCCACTCCACTCAACGACATGCCACTCCACTGTACCACTCCACTCGACCGCTTGCCACTCCACTCTATGACACGACACTCCACTGTACCACAGACCACTCCTCTCTAGGACATGCCATTCAACTCTACGCTACTCCACTCTACGACTCTATGAGTTATAGTAATTTGTAATATAGTAATAGTAATTTGAAGGTGTTGTGTAAATTATAAATTTTAGGTATAACTATAACATTAGAATGTCTAATGTTTGTGTAGTTTTTGTTTGGCTTGCATAGAAAGAATAAATAAAGTTTCCCTAACTATAACTGTTCTTTAACCTTTGGATTTTGTCGTTGAATATATGCATATATAAGTAAATAAATATATATGCATATGTCTATACATACATACATACATACATACAGACATGCATATTACCTAGTGGCAGTCGCTACTAGGTAGTTATTGTTAGGTCAGCTGTTCCACAGAAAAAGCTTTTGTTGTGTTGCTAATAACTTTGGCACCGTTTGATGAATTTCCACAAAACTTTACAAAAGGTGCCACTATTCAACTAGATTGTGCACGGAAAGTTTTGGAGTGATCCGTCAAGTGTGGGGCAAGAATAAAAGTGGTCCTAAATGCAAAATCCCCATGCATTTTCCATAGACTTCTTTAAGTCAGGCTACAGCAAAAACAATTGAACGGAATGGCACCAAATTTGGCAGGAAGCTAGATCTTGGTCCGTAGATTGTCCTTTTTGTGATTTGGAGTAAATCCGTAGTTTTTGAGAAATTAAGGATAAAAAAATATCAAACGTTTTGCTCAAGTTACGACAACTTATTCATCACATACTCAGCTACCTGCTTTTATCAAAAATGACTTATACGACCTATATCCAAAATAGCCCTAGGTGATATGTTCCTCACCAGGAAGCAGAACTGTCAGGAACTCCATAGACACTCTCTTAATATACCCTTAGGCACTAACCACAACCTCCTTACACTCTCTTCAGACTCTCCATTACTACACACCCAAGCAGGCTCAATACTACCCACCCTAGTATCATGACCACACAAACTCTAACAGACAACCTCAACATCATCTCCTTAAATGTCAAGGGATTAAACCATCCTGTAAAAGAACGTAAAATAATGGCCTATCTTTATAAAACCAAAGGAGACATTATTCTCCTTCAGGAAACTAAAATTTCCGACAAAGAAACCGCCTCACTCAAAATCAACTGGATATCAGGGGCCCTCTGTTCTCCTGCACCACATTAAAAAAACTGAGTTATTACTCCAATCTCTAAACAGTCCAATATCACCCTTGAATCGTATTCTATAGACGAAGAAGACAGAATAATAGTTACCAACCTACACAGAGGGGAATCCTTTATCCATGTTCTCAATATCTATGGCTCCAATAACGATGACACTGCCTGCTGGAACACAGTATCAGATAAGATAGGCCACTTACCCTGCGACAACCTTATCATTATGGGTGGCGACTTCAACTTACCAATGGATACAATTCTAGATCGCCAATCCACCTGTAAGTATCATCCTCCTAAAACCCTTAAAATACTCCCAAAAATATGCTCTAAATACAATCTCAAAGATACTTGGCGTCTACAGCATCTCGAATCCAGAGAGTATACCTTTTATTAGGCACCACACAATTTCTACACAAGAATTGACTACATTCCCATTTCAGGTTTATACACACACCTGATTGATCAAACAAATATACCTCCAAGACTTCTTTCAGACCACTCCTGCATGAACACTCTCCTAGCGGGAATAATCCCAAACGCCAAAGCAAAATATGGCGAATAAACAATGATGTCGCGGCCAACCCTGACAACATATAGAAAATTGAGATTGAGGAAACTATATCAAAGTACCTTATTGACAACGATAAACCAAATACAAATATACAAACAATATGGGACGCTCATATAGCAACGCTGAGAGGTATCCTCATTGACATAAAAACCAAGATTAACAAAGACAAAAATAGCGAACTTCTAAAACTAGAGGAGGAAATTAAACAACTAGAACTCTAACATATCAAAAACTTAGGAAAAGACACTGACCTTGGCTCTAGATACAAACCCAATCACCTGTATCTGCATCAAAGGCTCCTTATAGCACCCACTTAGGCTAAAAAAAGGCACCAAACATAATTACCCGCTTTCACCATCCCTTTTCCTACTAGTACTGGAACTCCTTCTCTTAAACATTAAAGGCAGCCCCAATATTTCGGGAATCAACTTCAATGGGAAAATAGTTTAACTTTCGGCTTACGCAGATGATATTTTAATAATCACAGAAAACCCAGGCCTCTCTATCCAGGCTCTAATGGAAACTATAGAACAATACTCAGAAGTTTCAGGATATAAACTAAATAGGAACAAATCAGAAGTCAAATCCCTCAACCCTCATGGCACAAAGACATACTAGGGAACTCAGGCTTCTCCTGGCAGCCTCAATACATTAAATATCTAGGAGTAGAATTTGGGTCAAACCTAATAGATACCATTCAACATAATGAGAAACTCACTCTTGAAAAAACCAAAACCTTACTTGATAGTTAGTCTCCTAAATTCATCACATGATGGGGGCGCAGAGAAACCATTAAAATGATGATCACACCAATAATTAATTACTTGATCAGTATGCTCTCCTTACTACTCTATGACGACTTCCACCACAAATTAGACACAACGCTCGTTTGGCAAAACAAAAAAGCAAGAATAGCACTAAAGAAACTCCATCTACTTACCTCCCTAGGTGGCGTTAACCTGGCCATCTTCAAATTTCTATCAGACTGCCTTCCTAGCCAAACAAGGCACTTACAGATTTCAGCCTCTGGACATCTATACCCCTGTATGTTTAGAGTTGGAAAGTGCTATTCAGAACAACTTAGACTCACGAACCCTGCTCACTACCAACTGCAAATATCTCATCAATCCCAAATCCATATTTAAAAACATCCAAAATGCCTTACTGAATATAGACAGGAATCTTCCCTCTCGGATGAAACGCTCTTCCCTAGCCTCCCTCTGGCAGAACCCAGATATTACTTACAATAGTCAAACGCTCTATTGGGGATCCTAGATCACCAAAGGGATCTTCTTTCCTCGACAGCTAGGGTCCAGTATTTCCCCCTATCCTTCTCAAACTTACAATCAAAATACCAACTAGATCATTCGGAGTTCTACAACTTCCTCAAGATAAAAACGGCTATCACTAAATCCAAACATCACTCCAGGAAACCGTCTCTCCCAACACTCATCGGAAAACTCAACAAACTTGGTCACCTGGTTTCTAAACTATACCACTTAATTCAACTTCAATCCACAAAGACTAACAAGAACATAATACAATACTGGGAAACCCAATCTTCCAACCCTATATACGAACCACAGTGGATAGCCATTTGGAAATCCATCACCACACATAAAATATCACCAGTATTCTAGCAAACAAAATTTTGGTTGCTACACAAGGCCTTTGGCAAACCATCCCGGCTTCACAACCTGAAAATACTAGAGAAGCCCATTTGCTGGAACTGAAAGAAGAAGCCGTCGACCTCACACGCCTACTCTTCCACTGCAAATCAGTTACTCTCTTCTGGGGAAAAGCTTTCCTCTACCTTACAAAACTCTTTAACATCCACCCCAAGAAAGAATTCTCATTTCTCATTAAAGAATTCCTTGACCTGAGCATTAAAAGATCAGCAGATCGCCTTTTAATTGATCTCTTACTAACAGACGCAATTAAAACCATTACCTCTAATTGTAAAGACACACACAAGGCTTCTTTCCAAACATGGATCAATTGGGTATCACATATCAGGGAAGCGGACAATATCGCAATGCAACACTCCCCATGGAAACTGCAACAAAGATATTTTTGGAAGACCTTAGATGACTATTTTGCTACTAATAAACCACCAGAAGCTGTACGCAATTTCTTCTATAATCTTGAGTGGACGCAGCTATGCCTTATACCCCTAAGGGAATTCTCATTGAAGTGTGTACCCTTCTATCGCAACCCTCTCCTTATGATTCTGCTCTGCATCCTCACCTAGACATGTGATTATTTTACTTATTCTAATGTTGGGTATGCATACAATCTTGTACCATGGCAGCCCTTTCCAAGAGACCTTATGATTCTTTATACCACCTGCACCTACTTGTCCACCGTGTATTTACTTTGCCTCCCTTATTTTTGATATGCTTGTCTATTTATGAAAACGAATAAAGCTCATTTGAAATAAAAAAATAATAATAATTGTATATCTGAATGGTTGGGTCCGCGAGAGTCCGTAGATTACAGGACTTGGGGACTTAGTCCCCTGTCGGGAACATGTTTAAAAAAATATATATATAAGGGGTCAGGGTAAGGATACCCTGACCTTCCTAGGGCCCAGGAGGAGACCCAGAGGGAGCATCCTTGGGGCCAAAACTGAAAAAATCAGAAAAAATGCTGAGATCCCGCTGGACTCCCAGGATGCATTTATTGAGTTTATGCCCCGGGAGCCCAACCCTGGAGCTGTATTTATAAGGGGAAGGGAGGCTATGTAGCCCCCCTCCCTAAGCATCCAGAGGGCCCGGGGAGCCCACCCCATGGCCAAAATTGGTTTATATGGGGAGGTGGACCATGAGGTCCCCTCCCCGAGCCTGTAAAGGACCTGGGGAGCCCACAATCTGGCCTAAATTACTTACAATGGCGAGGGAGGTACATGACCGCCCCTCCCCCAGCCATGAAAGGCTCCATGAAACCTACCACGGAGTAGATTACTTTAAGGGAGGAGGGCTGTGTGGCCCCCCTTCCTGAACCATTAAGGACCCCAGGAACTCCATCCCCCTGAACCGGCGTCCATGCTATATCCAGGGAGCCCACTACCGGGACATAGCAGTTTCCCGGCCTGCACCAGGATGGGCAAGGAAACCTGTGTTTGCATTTTCAAAATTCCCGCCAAGCGGGAGCAAACACAAACTCTGCACCCAGTGAGCGTAAGCTTTGAAAATGCTCCCACCCGCTGAGAGCAGCCTTTTGATCTGTTTCCCTACCCGCACTGATGCAGGCAGGTAAACAGATTAATATATTACTCCCACCGAGAGGGAGACACATTAGTAGCTGCTCCCTCCGGGAGGGAGCAATGCTGGCTCCCACTGTGTGTGGAGAGCTGGCTGAGGCCGAGGGGGGCCTTGGGGCACCCCGTGCTGCCCCCAGCAAGTATATGGTGAGTGCCCTCGGTGGGCACAGAGCACCCACCTTTAAAAATGTGGGACCCGGGGGATGGAGTCCCTGGGGCCGATAGCAGCTCAGGGAGGGGGCCATGCAGCCCTCCTCCCCTTAAGAAAATACACAACAATGGGGGATGGGGTCTCCAGAGCCTTTGTAAGGCTTGAGGAGGGGGGCGTGTGACCCCCTCCCCTGTATTATTAGTAATGGCCCTGGGGGTGGGATCCCCAAGGTCTAACATTGCTCAGGGAAAGTACATGAAAACCCACCCTTTAATTTTAGTAATGACCCTGGGGATGGGGTCCCCAGGGCTTAACAAGGCTTGGGAAGGGGGCCGCATGGTCCCCCACTCCTTTAATTTTAGTAGTGGCCCTGGGGGATGCGGTCCCCAGGGCCTAACAAGACTCGGGGAGGGGGGCTGCACTGCTTTCCCTCCTATTTAATTTTAGCAATGACCCTGGTGTATTCGGTCCCCAGAGCCTAACAAGGCTCGAGGAGGGGGGCCACGTGGTCCCCTCTGATTTAATTAAAAGAAAAGGGTCCTAGGGCATGGGGTCCCCTGGACCTAATAAAGCTTGGGGAGTGGCCCCATCCCCATTCATAAAAAAGGCCCTCAGTGGTGGGGTCCCCAGGGCCTGCTAAGGCTCAAGGAGGGGGGCCATGTGGCCCCCTCCCCATTCATAAAAATGAGGACCTGGAGGAGGGGGTCCCCAGGGCCTAATAAGGCTCAAGTGGGGGAGGGCACATGATCTCCCTCTCCTTTAAAAAAAAGGCCCTGGGGGATGGGGTCCTCAGTGTCTAATAAGGTTCGGAGAGGGGAGTCACTTACCCCCTCCCAGTCCCCTTTCAAAAGCATAAGACCCTGGGATCCTCAAGGCGTAATAGGCTTACTTAGGCTCGGAGAGGAGGAGCCACGTGAAAGAAGGTGTTTCTTCCTCCACAAAAAGAACCTAATTTCATCACAGACACCCTTGCACCATGGTGCAAGGGTGGCTGCGTTGGCGCTCGGCTGCAAATTGTGCTCCGGCGCAGGCTGAAAGGACAAGAATGCACTGTATCTTGTAAATACGGTGCATTCCTGTGCTTTCAAATTGGCGTATACACTTTGTGCAATTCAGCCACGAAATGGACATCTCTTCTTTTCTCCTATTTCACATAAAACCTCAATGTTTTGTCTTTAATTCTTGGCGCATGAGGTTAGAGTGTGGCTGCCCAGCAGAAGCCACATGAAAGTCAAGTGTCAAATGCTTCCTATAGGTGGCCTAGATTCTTATTACTATATTCCAAGAAGGAGGGAGTGAAACGGGATACAGGGTTCGCATACCTTCCCAAACACCTAACCATACAAAAATAGGCACGAACCCCTATTGTAATTAGCCTATTTCTCCATACCAGTCCAAGGGTATCACCCTATAAAATTAATTGAACCCTCACCCACTGCAATTCCAAGTGGCATGCTTTATCATAGAGTCCTTGTCCAGCTAACTAGTGCATCTGGGAGGACTCAACCTTGGTAACCAAGGAAGGTGTTTGGTTATTGGGTGGGATCCTGGATTTAAAATAGTCTATGGTGTCCTGAGGATTAATTTTATTTTCAGAGGGCACCCTGACAAAGTAGATAACAGGTGGGAATGCACTAAGGAAATAAGTATCATCTGTTTCCCTGGGTTAACATGTTTCAGCCATCACACTAATGCCTCACTGGGCTTGTTGGCTTTCGTCAGGACCTCACAAGGATCCCATTAGCATCCTATTTGTGTGCATTCAATTGTGAAACTTCCATTCACCATACTCATACATGCCATACATGCTGACCCATTTGGTCCCTATGTTCGCACTTCTTTAGCAACGTCCTTTTTAGAGCTCCATGAGGGTAAGAAGGTAAGTGGACCTTGTAGTCAAACTTTCATCAAAGGTCTCTGTCCTGTCTGTGAACCTATTTGGTTCCTCCTTCACCCACATCATAGATTCTTATTATACATGGTACAACATTACAGGCTATTAAATCAAACACAAGAGAGAGATTTGCCTAGGATCACAGAATCTAGTCAAGCCGTGAAGCCAGGAATGATCCCAGATTTTCTGCTTTCATATTGTTCATTTGAGTCATTAGATGAACATCTGCTTACTTCTCCCATTTCTCCTGTTTTACATCAATGGTTAATTATTTGTCTTTAATTCTTGGCACATGAGGTTGAAGCGTGGGTGGCAGGCAGATGCCACGACTGTGCACTTTTCACTTCAAAAAAGGGCTGCCTTGCTTAATCCTGCTTGCTCCTCCATGACCCAAATATTTCAGTTTTGTGCAGAAGTATATAAATCTGTCACACCCCAACAAAAACTTATTTCCAAACATTTGAAATGATGTGCTTTATTTACCAGTTCTTATCACTAAATGTTGAAGAGCTGTTTTCCTTGAAAGAAAGACAAGTTGCTTATTTGTAGCTCTGGAAATTCAAGAGGGCTGGATATGGCTGTGTTAAATTTTGCCAAGTTGTTATACTGCCGAAGTATTGAGTAATCCTATTTTTTGCCTTTCTCACTCCTACCGACTGCAGCAGTGTTGCAAAGTTTGCAATGCACTCTATTATAACACAATAGCACAGGGTAGCTTTGTTGTTATTATGCTCTTCGTTCAGGGAGACTGAAGTAATTCAGAGTTATGCTATGTATGAAATGAAAGATCATGTGTGCTTACTTAGGACTGGCTCCTTCAGGATGAGGTAACAGTGAATAGGCGAGCCCACAGGTCAGTGTTACTTTAAACAAGTCGGTCAAGTAGGCCATCTCGGGTGAACCATGTTGGCAGTGTACATGTCTAAGATATGCGTAGTCTAGTTTAGATTCTAATTACTGGCCAAAGTTTGTGGTGTCTATCACTGTTCCTACATCTCCCCACTTGGGTAGTTTTTGTATGCAAACTAATAATATTTTCTTCTGTAGGCCAATATTTTCTTGAAAGTGCTAGTTGGGACTGGAATTGCATGTGCTTTTTTCTTGTGAGTTACCTTTGTCACCATTTCCTTCTCATTCTTGGATGCTGTGCAGCTTACACTTATTTTGATGTGGATCTGCTTGCTACCTCTTACTTTGAAATTTATGGTCCATTCTTGGTGTGGGCTTTCTGGTGGTACTGATTCCAGGGTGAGCTGTCATGGTGCGCTGGTGAATGTGCGGATGGTTTAGATATAGTTACACCAACAATAAGAGCATGAGAGATGTCTGTTACTAAATGTGGAGGTGAAATTTTGGGGGGTAGTGTGTAATTTTAAAAAACATAAATGCAGAGCCCCATACTTTATCTTAGGGTTTTATTGCTGAATGCCAATGTTGCCATAACCTTTTTCTTTCACTATCCTACAAATACTTATTCTTGCAGGCTCTATTATATCCCTTGTTATGCCTTCATCGTTGTTTTCTTAACTCTCTTTCTCTTTTTTTCCCTTTCTGTCTTTCTATCTTGCTTGGGGTCATGCACACTGCATGGACCGCTGCTGGTTATCATGCCATTAAGCTTTCATTAAGAATGGAATCACCAGAAGTGGTGGCCGACTTTTTTCCCTTAACGCAGCCAAACTTTGGAACGCACTGCCGCTACATATTCGTAGGGAACCTAGCCACCTTGTTTTTCGAAAACAACTGAAAACTCTTCTGTTTCCCTAAATTTCTCCGCTCCTGATCATTGGTCTGCTCAGCGCTGGGAGGCCTCCGGGTAGCCATGCGCTATACAAGTGTCCATTTAATTTCATTTCATTTTCTGAATACTACCTTATAAATCAAACAAAATGATTCGTCTTTTACTGTAATAGTTTTGCAGGAATAGAAATAAATCCTTAAGTGATTCGCTATTGTGAAAACTATCTGTAAAGAACTGGTCATTAACAGATGAATTATGATTTACAATTCATTTAGATCAGCATTTGTAATGCCCTGAAGTAGCGACTTTAGCCTTCTTTTGTGAAAAAGAAACTTAAAGTCTGGACTATTTCAATTCACTCAGACCCAGTCTGTCTTCTTGCTTTGGGTCATGGTCTGTTGGCGAAAAATGAACCCCAATCTCTTAAAATGAATGCAGGTGGGAAGGCTGAGTAAGATCACTTCACATAGGAAAGGGGTCTCACCTCTGGGGAGTGCAGGCAGCTAAAGCAGTCACATCTACATGGAAATGTGCTGCTTATGGAATATTATGCCCGGTTGACTAGGATGGTGGTGGAGTTAGTTTGTTCAGTCCTTGGGTAAAGGAAACTTTGAGCTGACAAAAGGCAACATTGTTTTATGTGTAGCTTACAAAAGTGTGAGTCTTGTGTTTAAATCAGGAGGGTTTGCAGTACTGCTTACAAAACGTGGGGTTATCCCTGAACAATAGCCTCATACATTATGCATGAGGATCCTTGGATTCTTGGAAACTCAGCAGGACTACCATCTCCTGCATAATAACTATGTACAAGGTTCATTCCAGACGTCATCCTAAGTCCGACATTGGCACGGCAAGGTAGAACCCTCTGCGGATACCTTCGGGTATATAAACATCACATCTTGCTGAGATAGTCAGAGGAGATCACGACTTCCATGCCGACACACTGACGCGAGACGCTGAGGTTCCTGCATACAGATACTCCAGCTTGCAGTGGTCTGAACATCCCTTGCGGGGTGTCCAACTCGAGACCAGGACGGGGTCCCACAGGCTCTCACTTCAGGTAATGGGGTTGACTCTATCCTAGAGGGATTCTTGGCTTAACACCTACATACATGCTAGGTACACTTAGGTACATCCAGTTAGGGTAGCATCGTAGGAGTACGCATTTTATTGTCATGTATTTTATATACTTGCCTATGTTCATGATTATAGCAGAATGGTAGGGATCTGGCATCCTTTCACCTTCTTAGTGCTTCTAATCATTTATATCTGTTTCTGTCTAGTGGTTGTTTCAGCACACCTATTTTACACTAGAATGACAAGTGTTCAATAAATACTTATTGAAAAACGTCCATATCGTTTATTCTGTGTATCTCTCTGAGACCAAGTGAGCACAAGAGACTGAGCGAAAAGTATTGCACTGTTTCCGCGATTCTGAGGGATCAGGGTTGTCATGTTCGATAGTTGCCAAGAACTATTCTCTCCTTGGCAATAGGAGTTTCTAGTGGCACTGTGAGCTAGCTGGTATACAGGCCAACATACTCGGTGGGGGTGTCTGGAATCAGTCTGGAGCCCAAGCCCGCAGTGTATGTTGTCTAAACGCGCAGATCCTATGTAGGGTTTATAGGAACTACACAACAGTATACTCGTAATGCGCTCAAATGTACTCATGATAGATCTGCTAAACATAAATGTGAGGTCTTAAGGTCTGATGTCACTTATAGTGATGACACTTCCTGTAAAGTCATGGCTTGTGATGCCACTTCCTTTGATGCCACGTGCGATGTCACACGCCATCAAGTCACGCACCATCATGTCAATTGCATACTGCCTAACTAGGTTAGTCCCCCCACTCATTTTTTAGGACTTGCGCCCTGTCTCAGGGCATTATGAGGCGCTCCTCCACAGAGGAGTGAATAATAAATTGCTCCTACTGCTCATTTCTTAGTCTTTTTTTCTCTGTTAAAAAAAACATGTTTGTGGGTGTACTGGTGCACATCCAGGACACTCACATTTTTAATTTAATTAGGGACTGCGGGGGTACCCCCAGAGCCCTGTGGCCCCAGTTGGCTCCCCAGCCGGGACACATATTGCGTGCCGGTGAGAGCCAGCATATTTTTTATCATGTGGCTGACCCTGTTGTAGGAAAGTAGGATCTGATTGCATGGTTACCCCCTCTTTTTGCCTGGTGTTTTGCTGGTTTTGGACTAGACTGACTGGGGTCCTGCTAATCAGGACCCCAGTCTATCTGCTTTCTCCCTAAAATGTTATGCCATGTACTTTGGTACACTCCAGATTGGATACTGAGGTACCCTTATAGGTCCCTAGTATATGGTACCCATGTACCCAGGGCATAGGTACCCCAGAGGCCTCCCATGGGCTGAAGCAGGTATTTTGCCACCCATGAGAGGCCATGCAAAATGGAACTACAGGTCTGCCATTGCAGCCTGTGTAAGTTGGTGCTTGCACCACTTACTTTAGATATAGGTTCACTATATCTATAGGTCACTACACTTAAAACTTATAAGTCACCCCGATAGCAGGCCTTAACAATCCTGAAGGCAGGGTGCTGGGTTTTACGTGAGAGGGTGCCCCTGCATGAGCACAGCCCCTCTGCAGCCTTCGGAGACCATTCTCCCGGGTTGTCTGTGGCTCAGCCAGACGTATAGGTAGAGGTGCATTATAACCTTGCGGTAAATGTTATCTCGAAAACGGCTGAAATAAAACATGTCGTGTTTGGTATCAAACACCTTGGAATCATACCTCCACAGCAGTAACTGGTGTGGGAGGTTTGATTTCACCCTTCTGAAGCGAGTTTCGTGGGGTCACTGGTCTTTCCGGTGCCAGCCTTCTCGACCCGGTCAGCACAAAATGGATGCTGCCGACCAGAGACACATTACTGCTCTCCTGCTGCTGAGCCAAGCTCGAGCAGAGGAAGGCAGCACAATAGGCATTCTGTCACAGTGGTGTAACGAAAGTTGAGGGGGCCCCCCTGCAAGGTACACGGAGGGGCCCCTGCTCCGGATTTAATCCGGAGCTCTCAGGCCAGAGTACAGTGCTGAGGGGGCCCCTGCAGCTCGGGGCCCCCCCGCACCGCGGGGGCTGCGGGGGCCTGTGTTATGCCCCTGTCCTGTCACAGGGAGGTGTGACCATCTCCCAGACAGGATTTAGCGTATTGGGGCTGGGTGGGGGCACTGCCTCAGTGCCTGAAAGTCTGCACCTGGGGCACATTTGGTGTCCCTGTGCATAGTCCAGCTCAAACCAGTTCTGGGAGCTGTTGGCTCCTGCTCTGGCACGAAACTGGACAAAGGACATGGGTGTAACCACCCCTCTGTCCTGACCCTCTCCTAGGAGGGTCCCCCGAATCTGTCCAACCCTCTCCCGTGGGTACATAAGGGCTTACCTGACTGTAAGACTCTAGATTTTACGTGGACAAGATTCTACAAGAAGAAACCACGGACCTTCGACCGTCTGGACACTCTGGACTTCGCTGGACTTCGACTGGGCCCGACTTCGTCTCCCTCTCTGTCCAAAGCTTTGTCTATGCCCTTTCTCCATACAGGCTCTGTGCAGGACCTGTGGTGCACTAAGGACAACTGAAGAATCTCCCTTGGTGTGAAGGAGTCACTCTCCTGCATTCACAGGCACCGTAATGCAACTGACTGGTCTGCTGATCCTGAGCTCCTGCGGACTCCAAAGGCTCCAGCAACACAGGGGGCAGGTCCTGAAGTTCCTTGAGGTTGATCTGCCCTTTCACTGAGCTTGAGGGCAGTATCCCTTGTGGAGACCGCATAACCTGAACCCCTGTGCACCACGTACTTTTGCAAGTGCATATGACTGTTGGCAATTCCTGAGTTTGTGCATTGGACTCTGTGTAGTCCTGACCCTGAGCAGTATTTCTACCAAAGAACTCTGGCCTCCTCACACCGAGTGCTCCGTGGGCTGGTACTTTGTGATCTTGCTTGAGGTCCCCTTGCGACTCCTGATCATTCAACCTGTGGGTCCTCTTGAGGGTCATCTTGATTTCTGTTGGGCGTTTCTGGTTGCTCTAGACATGCCCCGACTCCCCATTGCTTGGTGAATCTTCTAGACCTTGCTGGTCCACACCGTAACCTGCTTGACCTTCCTGCGTGGGTTGCTTTTGCCAAGGCTTGTTGGTGCTCCAGCCGGACACCGACCCCTCAGCACTCCAACATCCTTTGTGGGACAGCTCGCATCTGGCTCCTGGTCATCGTCGACATCTTCTGGTCCTCGTGGCTGCAGAGTAAAGCATTCCTTCTTCGCACCTGAAGCACCCAACATCGGTGGGCATTCGTCTACCGAGCCCCTGATCACCCTGAAGTGACCCAGACTCTGTCCCCTCTTCTTTCAGGTTCCTTCCATCATGAATTCACCCTTGGATTCCTACAGACACTTTGGGGCCGATTCCGATCTCGGCCGGTAGGGCACCGAATTGGATTCGGCTGAACCGGATCCGATTCGGAGGCCTTATTCCCGACCGATTCGTACGTGCGTCCGGCCGAACGAGTACGATGCGAGCATGTGCAAATTCGCTGACCGACTCGTACGCCCGTCCCAACCGCACCGACCGACTCACACGGATGCGCAGCGCACCTCGCAATGGAGACGTTCCCCGGCCGGGCAAGTACGATGCGCGCCACGAGCAGTCCGACCGACTCGCGCCGTCCGGCCCGAAGAAGCAGTCGGAGCCGTACTTTGGGGGTTCGTGTCGGACCCCCCTGTACGCGTAGCCGCGCGAGTCGCACACAGGGGGGACCCATGGGTCCCCCCTACCTGTGCGTGTACGTCGCGAGTCGCTTCGCCGCATACACGCTGTAGGGGGCGCCCTTGTCCGCCTCGCACCCATTGAGTCAATGGGAGCCCGCGTACGCGTTGTACGACAGGCTCCCATTGACTTCAATGGGAGTCCGACCGACTCGAGTCCGATGGCAAACGTGCGCATCGTACTCGTTCGGTCGGGCTGCTAGGGTCCGATTCGGTCGGAAATCTCTCCGGGTCCGGCTCGGTCGGAGAGATTTCCGACCCAAATCGGAATCGGCCCCTTTGTTCCTTCCCGGTAGCAGCACTTCTTCTCAGCCCTCCATTAAGAACGACGGCGGTTTCCGACACCACTCCAGGCCTATGCACCCGGCTCCTCTAGGATAGGTAACTCGGGTACTACGGTATCCATGGGTGGGGTGGCTCTCCAACCTCCTAAGTTCCAAAGGGTTTCCTTGAAGTCCACCAAGAAGGGTCCTTAAACTTTAAAATTGTAACCGCGACTTCCCCATAGAATTGTACGGAGCCCGCGGTCGTGTTTGCACACTCCACCCGTCCTCCGTGGGGTCCCTTTCTACTCACCTTGGGTGGTTCCTTGGGATCCCAGCGATTCTACGTGATCTAGACATTGTCTCGACTCCAGTCGTGGTTCTTTTTTTTAAGTTTAAAAATGCTTTATTGAGAAATAAATATGAACAATGTGCAATTACATCGAACAAAATAATGAGCTATAAAACAATCCAAGTGAATGTAAGAACAAGTACTAAAGTACAATATAACAATCTGATAAAAAAGAGAAAGTGATAAACCATTAAAAGATTGACATGTTAAACAATTCTTATATTATGAAAATATGGACTTGAAAAAGCTTGAATTGTAATGCGCAACTATAATGCTAATACAAATGCATTTTAATCTTTTTTTTAAGGTAAAAGGAAAGAAAGAAAAGAAAAGAAAAGAGAGGAGAGACAAAGCAAATACAGAAGTGGAGAGGTGTGGTGCAGCGGCCAGGGCAGCTGACTTCGGAGCACAGGGTTCACGGTTCGATCTCCGGCGGCAGCTCAGCACCATGTGACTCTGGGCAATAGCTCACTTAATTTCCACGACGGCCCCCAGCGCCTTGAGACCCGTAAGGGTGAGTAGCTGTGCTATATAAAAAAAAAACAGACTTAGAAGAATAAGAAGGGAGAGGAGAGGGGAAATATAATGCACTGGAAGGTTAAAACAGCGAGCGTTTATCAACTATGCACTATTATAAACAGATGGTAATTAAACAGTTATATCTTAAGGAGGTTCGTAATTAGAGGTTTTAGAGACGGATCGATGGATACCTCTGGATAAAAATGAAGTAAGAGGTGACCATAATAAATCTTTTTTAATTTTCGACGGGATAGATGTGGCATGGGCTCTATCTAATCGGTGATGATGACATAACAGGTTCCGCCATGTAGGAAATTTTAGCTGTATCCTTCCAATTAGAGGTAATTATTTGAAGGGCTAAGGCCAACATTAAGTCAACAAATTTTCCAACCAAACGCTGAGAAGTCCAAAAGGGAGGCACTGCCCAAAAATATATATGTAACATCAAAAGGAGAGACACAGATAAAATATCGCTCATTTTGTGCCAAATCTGTAACCAGAACTTTTTAACAAGAGGGCATTCAAAATCCATATGACAGAGATCGCTCTTATCATGCGTACATGACCAACACTAAGGGGCCGATTCCGATCTCGGCCGGTAGGGCTCCGAATCGGATTCGGCATAACCGGATCCGATTCGGAGCCCTATTTCCCGACCGATTCGACCGATTCGTACGCGCTTCCGGACGAGCGAGTACGATGCGAAATCGCCGACCGACTCGTTCGGGCGTCCCAACCGCTCCGACCGACTCGTTCCCGGGTCGAACCGCACCGACCGACTCGCTCGGACACGACGCGCACCTCGCAATGGAGACGTTCCCCGGCTGGGTAAGTACGATGCGCGCCGCGAGCAGTCCGACCGACACGCGCCGTCCGGCTCGAAAGAGCAGTCGGAGCCGTACCTCGGGGTCCGTGTCGGACCCCCTGTACGCATAGCCGCACGAGTCGCACACAGGGGGACCCATGGGTCCCCCTACCTGTGCGTGTACGGCGCGAGTCGCTTCGCCGCGTGCCCGCTGTAGGGGCGCCCTTGTTCGCCTCGCACCCATTGAGGCAATGGGAGCCCGCGTAAGCGTTGTACGACCGGCTCCCATTGACTTCAATGGGAGTCCGACCGACTCGAGTACGATAGCATACGGACGCATCGTACTCGTTCGGTCGGGCTGCACGGGTCCGATTCGGTCGGAAATCTCTCCGGGTCCGGCTCGGTCGGAGAGATTTCCGGCCCGAATCGGAATCGGCCCCTTAGCATTAGATAAAACTCTAAATTTAAACAGGCTTGTGGGCGTAATAAATAGCCTGTTATAAAAATAATATAATGTTTGTGTTGTGCTTGCTGATGAGGACGAGTTATGAATCTTGGCCCAGATCGATTGCCAAGTGCGAGCTGAAAATTCTTGATGTAGCTCCGATTCCCATTGAAGTTCTATTTTATGCTTTGAAAGATTTTTGGAGGAACCAAGCAGTAATTTGTATATGTTCGAGGCCTTCAGTTGTGCAGAGAAATCTATTGAGGAAAAAGAAGGCTGTATATCTGTAGCTGGAAGAGTTTGCTGAGAAGTGTATATAATAAGAAGAGGTTTAAGAAGTTGAGATTGTTAGATATATGAAATTTCTCTTGTATCTCAGAAAAATCCAATAAAGTGTTATTAGAGAAAAGTTGTCCGATGACAATAATGCCTTTGTTAATCCATTCTTTCCATCTAAGAGTCCTATTGTTTAATTTAATATTTGTATTATACCATATTGGGGTTTGTAAAATATTTTCAGAAATTGAATTTAAGGAAGTAATCAAAGGTTTGCTAATAGCTATTGAATGTGTAAGTATGGAGGAAATTAGACCTCTAGGGGGTTGTGTGATACGAATCACATCTTTGAAAGTAAAAGGGGAAAATTGTGAATGTTCTAATTGACCCCATACTGTGGAAGAACCTATGTAATCTTCAGAAAGGGAAACCCAAATATGTTTCAATGTAAAAGCGGAGTGATATGTTCTAATATTAGGAAAATTAACTCCACCAAGCTCCTTTGATTGTTGAAGTCGAGCTAAAGCAATGCGGGGTTTACGTTTGTTCCATAAAAATTGAATTAAGGAGCTATTTATGATTTTAAAGGAATTAAGTGGGAGAGAAATAGGGAGCATTGACAAGTAAAAATTAACAATAGGTAATAACATCATTTTAATAATGGCTAACCTACCCCACCAGGAAATAAAAAGGGGAGACCAACCATATATTAGTGCATTTATTTTGGACATAATTTCATTCCTGTTGATTTTAATAGAATCCTTAATATTATTAGTATAAAGAATACCTAGACATTTAATGCCTTTTGAACTCCATTTGAAACCAGAGTCTTTAAACATATATGGGAGGCAATGTTTGTTCAGCGGTAATACTTCTGATTTATCAATATTCAATTTATAACCTGAGACAGTTAAATAAGTATTTAATAATGAAAAAAATTCTGGCAAGGAGGTAGTGGGGTTAGATACGTACAATAAAATATCATCTGCGTATGCAGTGTACTTTATATTCACATTTTTTAACTGAAAGCCAGAAAAAATGGAGGATCTTCGAAATGGTTTCCAGAAAGGGTTCTAGTGCTAAGATAAATAAAAGGGGAGACAGCGGGCAACCCTGCCTGGTTCCTCTATAAAGGGGAAGTATTGGGATTGTGTACCATTGACCCAATTAGATGTAGAAGGATTAGAGTATAATAACTTAATGTATTGGATAAAGTGGGGACTAAAACCATGCCACTTCAGAGCACAAAGCATAAAATCCCAGTTCACTCGATCAAAAGCCTTCTCTGCATCTAGTGTTATGGCAGCTAATGGAGAGTTAAGTTTAGCCGCTAAATGTATAATATTAAGAAAAGTTCTTGAGTTATCTGAAATGGATCTTCCCTTCACAAAACCAGACTGGTGCATATCTACTAAGTCTGGAATACCATAGTTAATCCGAAGGGCCAATAATTTAGCGAAAATCTTGCAGTCCGTATTAATCAGTGAGATAGGTCTATAATTGCTACACTGAGAAGGGTCTTTGTCTTTTTTAGGGATTAGACATATCATGGCCTGAGTGAAGGAGCCCTGTGTACAACTAGTATTCAAAAAATTATTAACAAGCAATAGTAGCTTAGGAATTAAAAGGTGTCTAAAGTGTAAATAAAAGCGTACCGTAAAACCATCGGGCCCGGGCGTTTTATCTTTGGGAAGCTGATTTATGGCAGTTAACAATTCTGATTCAGATAGAGGTGTATCTAGGGAAGATAGGTCTACGTTTTTATTAGGGTCTTTAGGGATTGACTGAAAAAAGGAATCTAGCTGTTCAGTGGAGGGAGATGATTCTGGGGTGTATAGGTTTTTATAATAATCAGTAAAGCATTCTAAAATTTTTGAATCACTAATATGTCGGACTCCGGAGGAATCTGTGATGGCAACAATGTTAGATCTCTGTTTTTTAATTTTCAGGTAATTTGCCAGAGATTTACCTGCTTTATTGCGGCCTCCGTACATTTTTGCATTAAATTGAAGTAAGGTACCACAAGCATCATCCCAAGATTGTTTGTTATATTGCAACTTAGACTTAATAAGTTTAGATAGCGTATCGCTATTATTGGAGGAAAAATACTCATGTTCCAAGGTCTTAATCTGATTTAAGAGTTGTTTGGAATCCTTAAGAAGTCTTTTCTTTTTCCTAGCTACATAGTCAATTATAAAACCTCTTGCAGTTGATTTAAAAGCATCCCAAACAAAATTCATCTGTGTATCTGAAGGAAGGTTGTTTGTGAAATATTCCTGTGTAAAGCTTGTGAATTGTTCTGTAAACTGTTGATCCAATAAAAGAGAGTTATTAAATCTCCATCTGCGAGTGGAGGAGGTAGGATTGTGATAATCAAAATCAACAATAACAGGTGCATGATCAGAAATAAGAATTGATCCTATCTCTGCATGCGTTAAAAATTGAAGTGTATGTTGTGTAAAAATACATAGTCTATCCTAGAATAAGACTTATGAATAGGAGAAAAGAAAGTAAATTCCAAAACATCGGGGTGGAGTACTCTCCAAACATCAATCAATCCTCTAGAAGAAATGGTTTTGTGGAAAGTTTTATGCATTTGGGATAGAATAAATTTAGTTTGTGACTTACGGTCTAAAAATGGGTCCATAAATTGATTGCAATTGCCACCAACTATTACATTTTCTGAAGCATGAGAGGATATCATAGAAGAAAAGTCCTTCCAAAAAGTTAGATCTACTCCATTTGGCCCATATATATTGCAAATCATAAATTTTGTATTATTTATGAGCACTTCTAGGAGAAGCCATCTTCCGGCATCATCTTTATATTCATTTATCAATTGGATATTTAACGATTTATGAAATAATATAAGGACACCATTTTTGTTTTGTACAGCAGGGGAGCTGAAGACATACCCGACCCATTGTCTCTTAATAGAATTAATGTCTTGTTCCTTATGATGTGTTTTTTGTAACAAAGCAATTTGACAATTCAATTTTGACAAGTGGGACAAAACTCTTTGTTTTTAACTGGGTTACGAATACCTTTAACATTCCATGACACCATTCGTAAGTTACTCATTATGATAATGATAAGAAAATATCAAGAATAAAATAGTAAAACTTTTAACATGACATAAATAAGTAGCAGAGTATATGCATAAGTTAGCCGAGCAAAAAAAAATTAATATCGGACCATACATGGCCAAATATACGTAAATACTGACACATATAAAGTAGATAATTAAGTAAAAGTGTTGAGAAAATGAGAAGAAAGGAGTAAAAGAATAAATAGAATATCCAACTGATTTACCATGACCAATCCGGTCAAATAAGAAATAGTAAAAGACAAAAAGAACCACATTAGAAAAGAAAAAGCTCGCCAGAGTGAGTTGTAAAAAGGGAGGGATAGAAAGAACAATACAGATGAAAGGGGGGGACAAAAAGGACAGACACCGCTCCGATGAGCGACACCAAGAACAAACTACTAAAATGTCAACAAATAATAGAGGGACAATATTAATGAGGAAGGAGCTGAACACCTACGGTGAGAGGGAACTTACCATACATTGGGAGAAACAATGCAACCAGACGGAAACAGGGACAACGGATCTGATGTACGATGAGAACATAGACAACATTAGACATTATACGAATGGAAAACCTGTGGAAGAAAACAAGAGAGAAGAGTATTTAGGTTTTACTTAGTTCCATTGCTTCTGATTTATGCAGATGAATAAAGTTTTTAAGTTCCGCAGGGTCCTCAAAGGTTATTATTCTTTCTTTATATGTAACTTTGAAAAAACAAGGGTGAATGAGGCCGTAACGAGCATTCATAGAACGGAGCATAGGTCTGAGGTCCAAAAATTCTTTCCGACAATTGGCTGTGGGTTTTGAAACATCTTGACTGAAAAAGATTTTATGACCCAACCAAAGCATCTGTTTACGTTGTTTGGCTGCAACAAGAGTCTCCATTAAGTCGGAATATAAAAGAAAATAGGCAATGATTCCTCGTGGCTTATTTGAGGTTTCTGCAATACGAGGACCAATCCTGTGTGCTCTCTGGATATTAAGGTCTACCGATTTTGATAGACCGACAATTTGTGGAATATGTGTCTTCAAAAAGAGATCATGTCATTACCTTCGGATCCTTCTGGAATACCATAAATTCTTAGGTTGTTACGCCTGTTTCGGTTTTCCAAATCTTCCGTCGTTTTCTTCAAATGAGCAACCTCTTTAGATAAGACATTTACTTTGTCGGCCACATCTTGCGCATCACTAATTCTTTGTTCAACGTCAGCCAGCCTGGAGTCCAAACCAGACCATCTCTCATCAATTCTTTGAAGTGTCGCAGTAGTCTCTGCCATAAATGGATGGATATTTCTCAGTTCTTCCATAATATCCTCCAGTGTTAGGGGTAGAGGTGATTTAGTCGGAGAAGAAGGGTCCTTCTTAGCTCTTTTATTAGTGTTATTAGCATTCTCTTTACGGCCGGTAACACCAAAACCAGAAGATCCATGTGATTTTCTTGAACTCGCAGAATCCATTTTTGAGGCAGACAAGAGTAATCACAGCTACCTATTATGGATATTCTTAAGAAGAGTTATAATTTTATCAAAAATGAGGTAAAAAAACTTCCCTTCAAGGCGACTTTGAAGTGAAAACAAAATGGCTGCCAAGGATAGAACCTTCCAGAAATTAGAGGCAAGGATTCTACCAATTGCCAATTTGATCATACAATAAGAGTCTAAAGCCTTCTCAGCCCTGGAGCTACAAAATCCGCTTACAGTCACTTTTTGTAGGCGAGAGCACACTTCAGATAACAACAAGTTTCCTCAAAAAGCAGCTTTGGTCATTCAAAAACGCCGCAATCTCTCCGTGTTGAGTAATGCCAGAGAAATTCTCATGCTGATAAAACAATACTATCTGGCTGCAATATGGGTGGGAGAAAAAGAGAAACTAACCTCTCAAAAAGCTGCATCCTATATACAAAACGAGAGCGCCAAACTCTGTATGTTGCAGCTTGTGTGAAAAACGAGAGTTGAAGCTCTCAAAATGGCGGCCGGGACACGGAGCAACCCGGGAGCAAGGAGAATAAGACCAAAATTAGACTATTTCAAGGTCTAAAAAACTTGCCTTTCCGCTCCCGGGTTCTTCCGATGTGCATTCCCATGCCCGACCTGCCGCAAGAGCTCATTTGAGCACCCCTCCATGACCGACGCTGTTCAGGGTGTTGCGGAGGTATTTACGGAGCGGCCATCTTGTTTTGCCACCGCCGCCGAATCCAGTCGTGGTTCTTATACCACTATTTTAGTATATGGTTTGGTCTCCCCCTGGAGCCCACTGTGTATTGTGCTACTTACAACTGTTTCTTTGCTAAAGTATTGTGTGCTTTGTGTTGTATTCTCGTGTAGAGGATACTAGAGAGTGTTATATAAATAAATACATATTTGTATTACTACTGTGTGGTTCTCCTTTCATTTAGTTAATACAAAAGGTGATATTCTGGTAAAACAAGCTGCTTTACATTCCTTCAAGATTAAGCCTGAAGGCTGCTCTCCACAGCTACCACTAGGATAGCTTTCTAAAGGTTATCTTTGACCTCAAACATCATAAGGGTCATTTGGACTGGTGCAAGGAGCCCACTTTAATTAGTGGACAGCATATACCAGGCCAACTTCTCACACCTGTGACCACCCGGGAAACACAACTCTTTTTTATTTGGGGCTGTAGAGGCCATTTTTTCATTATAGGTGAGTTCCCCTGTGCCCACCGGTTGCACCCACACTACAGGGGGTTGTTGGGGGCTGTGGGGGAGCCCTCAGGCCCAGGTGGCCTCAGCCATACTGTGTACTGACAGAAGCCGGCACCTTTCCTTTGCTCGCTCTCACTAGGCAGGGCGCAGCATTTATTTACAGCTCTCGCTGGGCAGGCCACTCTCTTGGGCAGGGAATCTCAGTGTCCTGGGGGTAGGCTCCACAGGATATTGTGAAGTATCACGCCCTGGGGGATGGAGCCCCCGGGTCAGATACCAGTACAGGGAGGGTAGCACATGACCCCCTTGCCTTTTTTATGTTATTTGGCCCGAGGGTTGGGTCTCCGGGGCCCCTTAGTGTCTCATTTAGGGGGTTTTCATGCCCCCTCCCCTTTATTAAGTATTTGGCCCAGGAGATGGGGTCCCCGGGGGCTAATAGAGTCTAGGGCATGGGGGCTGCATGTCCTCTCTACTTTATGTGCATTTGGCCCCGGAAGATGGGATCCCCAGGGCCAGGAGTGGCTCGGGGAGGGGGGCCACCTCTCAACTTCAGCCCAAATATTTTTTTAAGATGACCCCCAGGCCCTAACCCACACCGGGCAGCAGTTTCTTTATTTATTTTTAGTATGCTGCAATCCTGCTGATCTCTTATATCTTTTTTATAAACAATGTCAGGACTAAGTCCCTGAGTCCTGTAATGGCTGCCGCAACATTTTTTCTCATGTTGCAGCCTGGCAATCAGAGCACTCACTACTGTGAAAAATTCAACTCCTGCATGAGCGAGGAGGCCCAAGGGGAAAAAAAGGTCCCCTAGGTCAATCAGAACTCTCTTTTTTTTCATTTCAAAGGTTTTTCTTAAGTTTGAAACCAAAAGGAGCAGAACTAACCATCCACATATACAAATATTTGTATACCTTCATTTCTCAAAAAATACTGAACGGATTTACACCACATCATGAAAAGCACGCTTTCTGGACCAAGATCTAGCTTTCTGCCAAATTTGGTGCAATTCCCAAAAAGTCTATAGAAAATGCATGGGGATTTTGCATTTTGGAACCCTCCTTTTTCTCAATCCCTGCTTGATGGATCACCCTGAAACATTCCATGAAGGAACTAATCGAAGATTCGTCAAACGGCACCAAAGTTAATAGCAAACCAATAAAGGCATTTCATATAAAAAAGCTACAAATAAGGCATTTCTTATGGAAACGCAGCCCACTGTGTGGGTGTGTGTCTGTGCACGCGTGTGTGTGTGCATGTGTGCGTGTGTGTGCATGCGTGTGTATCGTACATCAAGAATCTCCATTTTGGGTTCTTCATGGCAAGTTTGCTGGAGATCCGTCAAGTGGGTGCCAAGACAAAGGGTTATCCTTAAAGTGTTTTTTCCAATAAGATAAAAAGAAAGAAAGGGCCTTTTTTGGGTTGGTGTAAATCTTTTCAGTAATTTGAGGAAAGCATATTAAAATGTTCTTTGATTCGTCATGAAGAGGTTACATTTTAGAGCTATCGGGATTGTAAATTTGCAGAGGATCCATGGTACCGGTTAAAAAGACCTTCATAGCTCCAAAATTCAAATAATACTTAGAGCTGATTGGGCCATAAGAGTTTTTTCTCCCATCAGCCATTTCAATACCATGGATCTGAATATGGATCCTTGGTACCGGAAAGATCAGATTGGCTGACCGCAATATTGAGGGAAATTGTTGCGACCACCATTACTGGATGCGGGGACTCAGACCCCACATCATGAAAGTTAAAAGTAAAAAAAGGGCACACGAAGGCACAGGGTGAGAGCAACCCGACCGCAAGGCCCTGTAGGGTGGTCCCATAGAGACCTCCCTAGAATTTAGTTTTTTTTAAAAGGCAATGTTTTCATGGGATTTGCGGATCTTCAATTGTTTTCAGCACAATCCTCTTCGGTTCAGTGGAACCAGATTGAGATCTGTGGAAATGGCAAGCTTCACATACGAGGGCCACGAAATGAGGGCAAGCTTCACAGATCCATGTTAGACTATTGTAGAACCTGTGGTTCTGGCTCTGATACTGAGGATCCAGCATAGGTCCTTGAGGCTGGGCAGAGGACATCCCTGTTGCACATGGCCAAAGCTTCTATGCAGTGGAGGTCAGACACCCATAGACCGTTGGGCGCAACCCAATCTTGTTGCGTATGGTTGAAGGTCATGGTAGTGGGGGTCGGACTCCTGCACAGGAGGGAGGAAGGGCCTGGCCTTTGCCCCACCCTCAGTGGCACATGGTCGAAGGTTGTGCGCAGAGGGATTTGAGTGAGAGTACAGGGCAGCACTATTGTATATGGTCAGGCACTGCATCAAACCTTTTGTGGTGCACGTCTGACGTCTATGTGTAGCAGGGGTTAGACGCCCACAGAGAGTCAGGTGCTGGTCCTGACATCATTTTTTTCCCTCATTGCTGAAGGCTGTGCATGTGGGAGTCAAATGCCAACAGAGTGTGGGGTGCTGGGCCTGTGACAAAGACTCACTGCACATGGCCGAGGTAGAGGTTAAATGCCCGTGGAGGGTGGGGGCAGAGACTAGCTCATGGCCACCACTACATCCCAACTTCTGTGGCACATGGCAAAGGTGATGTGCAACCCAAGCTAAATGCCTGCAGAGGGCTGGGTGTAGTGTCCAGTCGGAGAACATGCCCTATGCCTGCAGGTTACTTCTTATGGACTTAATGACACACTTTTATTTTTGTATGTTGTAGGATCCATGGGCAATCCGCGGAATTGCCAACAAAGCTCCAAGTAAAGCATGCAGCAAAATTTGTTTTAACTTGGAACTGTGGAGGATCCTTGGTTAAAAAAAAATCACAAAAATGTTTTTCTTACATAATCAAACATTTTTTTAAATAAAAGATGACTCTGGGAAGAGCCTTTGCATTCATGATTTGTTTTGTGCCCTCCTTTAGACAGAACTGGATACATTCCTTTAGGTTGCTGCCGAACAACCTTTTCCCTTTTGCTATCAAATGTATTCCACCTCTAGAAAATTCAAGGTTTTTTGAACCTGGTGTTATTTTATGTAGATTGATTCCATGCCATTGTTTCTGAGGTACTTGGAAATCACTTTGTTGACATATTTCCAAGATTTGCCTACTTGAGGACAAAATTGGTCGGACAACTTCCACTTTTGCCTTTGACAGGTGTTATAATATACAAAGGTTTTGTAGGAGGAAGAGACGCATTATCCTTTTAAGCGTTTCTTTCAATTTGAACGACAAAGCAATACCAGTAGCTGTGCCTAAGTCATTCACTCCACAATGCACAATCATTACATCTCCTTGCTCACAACTAGGGGGCTTATTTACAAGGCCCTTGTGCCACTTTTGCGTCATTTTTAACATGGGAAAAGTGACGCAAAAGTGGCGCAAGGGCCTTGTAAATCTGCCCCTAGAAATGCTTTCTACCAAAGGTAGATGTTGATGCCAAATCATTCACTGGATGCTAATCCATGTAATGTCCACATTAGACTATCTCGTTCCCTTGTTAACGATGCTAGATCTAGCATATCAAAGAGCCCATTGGACAAAGGAGCGACTAATTATGCAGACACAAACCATGCTGCTGGAGTCCTTGTGAATCTCAGGGAATAAGCTTGAGAATGTGAAGTCTTCATCAATACACAGGGTTTTGAATAGAAAAAACGTGATCGCTTTAAGTTAATTACTTTGTGGTTGATTACTGTCTCTAAAACAGAAGGATCAGAGACTAAATATCGAAGGACAGAATATCGAGTCCCTATCTACAAACAGGTAAGTACTAAAATATTGAGTACAAAATATCGATGTTTAAAATATAGTTAACTAAAATATCGAATTTTTTAGAGTATTAAAAATAATATAAAAGTAATTAAATAATAAACACAATTAAATAAAACATAGTTAAAATAATGTAAAAAAGCTTAAAATGTAAAAATAATAAATGTAATGTAAAAAAAAACATTAATTATATTTTAACATATATATATTTACTTAACAATATTATAAAATAATTATTAATCTTAATTATAAAATATTTAAAACATTAAAAATATATTTACATATATATATAAATAAACATATTATATAAATATAAAAATAAATAATATATAATAATTTAAATAATTAAAGTAATTTTTTTATGTTAATTAATAATTTACACTACAGTAATATAACAAAATTAAAAACGTTGCATAGCTAAGGGAATAAAATTAGTATTCACACTCCAACAACTGCAAAAGTAGGGAATTTGTTGGATAGCGGGTGGGTACAAATTACTATTCCCACTCCAGCGAGTGGAACAGTAGGAAAAGTGTTGAATAGCGGGAGGGTAAAAATTACTATTCCCACTCCAGTGAGTGGAACAGTAGGGAAAGTGTTGGATAGCGGGAGGGTAAAATTACTATTCCCACTCCAGTGAGTGGAACAGTAGGGAAAATGTTGGATAGCGGGAGTCTAAAAATTACTATTCCCACTCCAGTGAGTGGAACAGTAGGGAAAGTGTTGGATAGCGGGAGTGTAAAAATAACTATTCCCACTCCAGTGAGTGCAACAGTAGGGAAAGTGTTGGGTAGCGTAGGGGAATAATTGAGTAGACCCACTCCTACAATATAATTAAAATTAATTAACAAATAATTAATTAATAAAAATATATTTACCTTCCAACATTTTCCCCTATAAACGTCACCTCCAATAGTGTAAAATATTAATGAATCAACATAATTAATTAACATTTAATTAAATAGCTAATTACAATTAACAATCAAATTAATAACCATCATATCTAAATTAATTAACACAATTAACACGATAAAATAACTTTGAATAAATAATATTTAAAAATTATTAAAATTTGAATTAAATTTAACTTAATTCCCACCCTACTCCCCTATCAACACTCAACACACTACTAAAAAATGTACATAATTAACATATTAATAAATTAATTTTTAATAATTAATATGTCATTAATTACTAATTAATAAAACTATTAAACAATTTACATAATTATCAATTAATTAAAAAGATTATTATTCACTTTTTATATATTTAATAATAAATTAATTAACTTAATTAACAATAGTAATTATTAAACAATAAATTATTAATTAATAAATTATTAATTTTTATAATTTAAATTAAATTACTTCCCACCCTATTCCCCTATAAACCCACAACCCGCTACGGAACTAATATACGCAACAATTATTAAACAATAGTTATTATAAAACACTAAGGGGCCCATTACGATACCCGGCGTAAATAAATCCGCCAGGCATGGAAGCGGCAAAAATCCGCCCGCACACACCGCCTGAACACCGACCACGCCATTATGAGTACACAAACCGAAAACCGCCATCGGCGGAAAAAACACACAAAATACCGCCCGCCATCGTCCGAGTCGGAGTCAAACCGCCCGCCACGGACGGAAACACGCACGACAACACAAAACCGCCCGCCCACACGGCCGACACACCGCACGTGAAATTACGATCGCACCGCCATGAGCGCGGAAAAACAACAAATATACCGCCCGCCAGCGCAAACAACGCCGATGAGAATCGACACGGCAGAAGCCATGGCGCCAACGTACCTGCACAGAAACCATCCGCACACAAAACCAATAGCACACAACATGGCCAACAAGTCCACACAGCAAGGCACACACAAATACACAAGCACAGTACACATCCCGAAAACACCCCCGGACAAACAAAAAATACAAAGGCCAGAACCCCAGACACAACACACCTGAAAACAACAGACCATGAGGACACACCCACATAGGTGAGTACAAAAGCAGCACTCCCACAGACCACAACCCCTTGCTACATTGCAAACCAGAGAGGAGAGGAGAGGACACAGTGACACAGCAAGGACAGCAGCACACCACAGAAACGCACACATCACAACCACCACCACCACCACCAAACACCGGCACCACAAACCCCCTGCACATTACACAACACACACCGCACCAGCACCACAAACACCATGGCACCACAAAGGATGCCCAAGTTCACGCCCATGGAGCTGACGGTCATGGTCGACGAGATCATCAAGGTGTACCCACAAATCTATGGGAACATGGTCCAGCACACACCACTAGCCACCAGAAACAGAATGTGGAACCGGATCGTAGACCAGGTCAATGCAGTCGGGACCCTGCCCAGGAACAGAGTCGAGATAAACAAACGTTGGAATGACGTAAAGAGCCTGGTCAAGAAGAAGGAGGGCAAAAACAGAGAGCTGGCTGCCGTCACTGGCGGAGGGAATCCCGCGCTCTTTAAGACCTTCAAAGCGTGGGAGGAGAAGGTGCGAGTCGTAATCCATCCGGAGATCCTCGCCGGATTAGCAGGGGGAGTGGAGGCTGGTAAGTACAAACTAATGTATACCAGCACACCGCTATGTACTCACATGCGCAACTACCATGCCACAGCTCCCAGGGACAAACACCCCCATGTCCAGCACACAATACACAACACATCACACACACATGCAACAGACACTACCACACACAGCCCAAACCGAACAACTGTAAGATGCGTGGGGACATGTGTACACTAAGCCAGCCACGTAACCACCAACAGGTCCCCAAATATGCCAGAAGCGCCACAACGAGCACCCACCACACCCATGTGTCCGCCACAGCTGCACTAACTGACAAGTAACAGGTAAGTGGCAGGAACACAAAGTGCAGTGGGTGGGACGGTGGACAGCCCAAGTACAACACACACCAGGCCCCAGTCCCACAGCACAGCAAGGAGGAGCATCCCCCACACCCCACAGCCACGTGTCAGCCACCGCAGTGCACAACCACAGCCGAAAGGCAGACATCACGGTCCACAGCAATCGGTGTCAGTGGGTGTACAGCCACCCCACGACCCACTACACCCCCCCACCCCCACAGACCTGCAACATGGAGCACCCCCGCTTAGAGCCATGTGGCATCCAGTACAGTGCACGCACGAACAACTTGCAGGTGGGAAACTGGACAGGGCTGGATTACTGGAGGCATGAGGACCATAACACCACCAACACATGGGACATGTCACGTAGCAGACGAACACGCAGCACCGCCCACCGTCACGAACAAGTGAACAATGTGCACACGGACATGAACAACAGACTCACACCCCACATGACCCATCACAGACATAGCAACACCCAAGGAGCCACGTCTGCATGCACAAGCCACACTGAATATAGTCCCACCACGGCAGCCACTGTGCAACTCATCACACACAACCGAAACACCATTGAAGTCCTGTCCATGTAGCCCCCACTGCCTGTCAACCCCACACCCCACAACTACGCCTATGTAAGACAAACAACACTAGACGCAACAGAGCGGAACAACAGAAATGCACACGAACACCACTGAACCCATCAAACTCACAGACACACCATGCACATACAACATACCATCCATCCCATCCGTCAGCCCCAGTCTCATGAAAGGCATGTCATCCGCACAGCTGCCACACATACAGCAGTCACGCTAAGACACATGCCCATGACCAACCATGTGCCAGAAGTCAATTAAGCGCACGACACACTGTGAGCAACAACACACAACATGGGCCACCCCCCGAGCACTGCAGTGATGCACATGGCACAGGGCAGCACGCACACCAAGGAGATGGGACAACTGCAATACGTTGGCTGGCACACAACTATCACTCACTCATAACGATGCGTCCAATGCCATGTCCAGTAACCACAACAGACAGCAAATATGCAGGGCATGTCAGGCATGCACACACCTCAGACCATGCACTGTCATGCTGCCACAACACATGTCACGTTCGGCACCCATGGCTCACAGCATGTCCCCCAAAAGCATATCCCCTCCCAAATGCGAATCTGGGGCATGGCCCCCATGTTGCCATATGCGTTCCTAAGCGTTCCATTTGAACCCCAAAAGCATATCCCCTCCCAAATGCGAATCTGGGGCATGGCCCCCATGTTGCCATATGCGTTCCTAAGCGTTCCATTTGAACCCCAAAAGCATATCCCCTCCCAAATGCGAATCTGGGGCATGGCCCCCATGTTGCCATATGCGTTCCTAAGCGTTCCATATGAACCCCAAAAGCAAAGTACAAACCAGACCCAGGATGGGCCAGGAGCCCGCATACACCAGAGTCACAATGAGTAGGGGCACAGCAACACACCCATCGGCATGGCCAATCCGTCCCATGCCACATGTGCACAGCACACAGTCCCATTGCCTAGCACACACAACTACAGATGCCACAGCCACACACTCGCCTCCGGGAAACCCATGTACGAGATTGCACGAACTGCCAATGTCAGACGACTAATACATACTTCGCCAGGTGCAACACAATAACAAATCTCATTCTCTCCACAGGTGACGAACTGCTGGATGCTGGGGATGGAGACAGCAGCCAGCACAGCCAGCCCACAAGCCCCCAACGAGGACACACGGATCTGGAGGATCTGTCCTCCTCTTCGGACACGGACCACCAAGCTGGCCCATCTGGCGTGGCAGGGCCCAGCCGCTCCCCAGGACCCCTCCTACCCACCAACCCATCATCCAGGGATGCTGAACAGTCCCAGTCCCCTGCTGCCACTGTCGTTGCGGCCACACCCACGGTCATTGCGGCCACTACCACTGCCGCAACCGCCACCATCGCCGCACCGACCACCACCGCCTCCACCACCACCACGTCTTCGCTGGCACCAGCCCCAGCGCAGGTGGTGGCCCGGACGACTGGATCCACCCTGGGAGCCACAGCGAGGACCGTGGTGTGCAATGTGGCTAGTGGGCAGGCCGGTGGCAGCAGGACTGGTAGGAGGAGCAGGGTCAGGGAAACGCCAGCCTCCCCTGGGAGCCATGCCCTGCCTCAAATGGCCAGAGTCCTTGGGGCCTATGAAGAGGCCCAAGGACAATGGGCCAGGTCTGCTACTGACACGCGGGAGGTGCTGGGGGTGCTGAGGTCCATGGACGCCCATATGGGCCAATTCGTGTCCCGTATGGACCAACTCGTGGACCTCATGGGCCAGCTGGTGGTGGCGGTGGGGTCACAGGCAAGGCCAGCAACACCACCTCCGCCACCACCTGCTAGGGCGCAGGCTCGGGCAGCAGTGTCCACTTCCCCTGCGTCCACAGCCAGTGAGCACACCTCACCCACCACCAGCAGGTCGCCACCACACACCCCCTCCCAAACGTGGAAGGGGCCGTCCGAAGAGGAAACAGATCTCCCGGGAGGACTTCGCACGCTCCAGTCGCAAGTGAGGCAGCCAGCCAGCCTTCCGCCAGCCTTCCTTGACCAGCCACTGCATTGACTTGCTCTACGATCCCACTCCACACAGCCAGCTGGATGGCATGTGTGTGTTGGACTATGGACATAGAACCAGTGGGTACACCCTGATCATCACGCAGCCATGACCGACAGCTCATTGTCACTGCACGCACCACTTTTGTCATCACCTTACACACAATCACATGTCACAGTTTGTAATAAATGCACCTTTTTCACTAACTGCTGTTTGTGCCCTGTGTTTTATTTGTACGGAATACAACGGCCACCTTGGGCGGAAAGGCACCTGATGCGTGGCATGGCAATGGAATCCGGAGGGCCTGTAGGGACCTAGGGGTGGGAGACAGAACAGGAGCACATTCAATGAGTGTGTCACACACCCATCACACAGTACATGTCAACAACTACAAGCAATGTACACACATCGCACAGAGCAATAGGGCACAATGCCACAGTCACCAACAGTGGCATACTACCCTGGCCATGGAGCGTTGACACACTGCACGCAGTGAACATACGGCCACCCTGACACAGCACACACACACCTGCACAGATACAGACACATCATCCGTCGTACATGGACACTCACCGTCAAGTGAAGTAGCGGGCGATGAGCTGCTGGCGCACATTCCCAGCTTCCTCCTCTCCGCTGTCCACCTCACTCGAGCTGTCCTGGTCTGCGGGCTGGGGCCCTGGTTGATCTCCGTCATCCACAATGAGGGGGATCTGCTTCCGAATGGCCAGATTGTGCAGCATGCAGCACGCCACCACTATCTGGCACACCTTCTGTGGGGAGTACGCCAGTGCACCCCCGGTGCGGTCCAGGCACCTGAACCTGGACTTGAGGAGGCCAAAGGTACGCTCGACCACACGTCTGGTCCTCCCATGTGCCTCATTGTATCGATCGTCTGCTGGGGTGCGAGGATTCCTCAATGGACTGAGCAGCCATGCCCCATTCGGATACGCAGAGTCACCTGGGTGTGAGGGACACAGAGAACCGTTGCAATTCCAACTGGACAGGGGACAGCATCGCACAACCAGCACGCTACACCACTCCACATACTCACCGACAATACAGGCACGATCCTGTTGCAGATTGGCCATCAGTCGTGGCAAGATGCTGTTGCGCATTATGTGTGCGTCATGGGCCGAGCCTGGAAACTTGGCACACACGTGGGTGATCACCATGTCCGCAAGGCACACCACTTGCACATTCAGGAGTGCGTGTGCTTCCTGTTGCGGTACAGGTGCTCAGTGGCCTGTGGTGGAACAAGGCCAACATGAGTGCAGTCAATGGCTCCCACGACGTGTGGGATTCTGCCAAGGGCATAGAATGCACCCTTCACTGCCGCCAATTCACGAGCCCTGGGGAAGCGGATGTACCTGTTCCGGTACAGCATCATGGCTGCCAGTACATCCCTCAGCACCTTGCTGAACATGGGCTGGGACATCCCTCCTCCACTGCCCACTGTGTGCTGGAATGACCCAGTGGCGAAGAAATGCATGGCGGCCATCACCTTAGCCGTGGGGGTGACAGCAGTCGGATACACCCTGCGGGGACGGAGATGGGGCTCTAACATGGCACACAGTCGATGCAGAGTTGGCCTGTCCAGCCGAAACTTCCTGATTACCTCTGTATCGTCCATGTCCGCCAGCAATTGGTATGGGCGGTCAATGTTCGGTCTCCGCCTGGGTTAAATGGCAGAGGACACATGTCAAAGCAACACGGCACATAGCAATTTCGCATACACATCACTGACATGACTGAGCAAGCACATGAGCCACAGCCCAGCTGTCAAGCTGGGACGGCACGGCCACAATACACTTACACAGGTCTCCCAACAATGGCAATGGCAAGTGAGACATACCACTGCCATGTGCATGCACATGGGGATCTAGGCCCCAATGACTTGCGGGGCGTGCTCATGGGGACTGACTGCATATTCGTCAAGCGGCAACGCCACGGCAACATGAGTGTCTGCTGAGCATGGAACTGCTTCCGAGGCTGGATGAGTATGGCACACGACGACGACGATGTGGGCACGGGCTGAGCGGCCAATACAAGTGGGACCTGTGGCACGAGGGGATATGAGACAGTAGTAGGTGTCAGCACTGCACCCTATGTACAGCACTGTACGGATCACAGCTCCCGAAACATTGACTGGTGTCCACATTGACAGCCCCATGCCAAGACGGCTGTGTGCTTGCAGTCACACGTCACAGGTGAGAGGTTACATTGCACGTGCCAGGTGGCAGACGTACATAGTGGGAGCTGGCATGTGTGTGCATGTGTCTCCTGTTCAGGATCCACCAGATGGGCGCTGACTCTGTGCTGACCATTGGACACAGCATGTTCCGTGGAAGGCTTGTGTGTGTGGGATGGTGGCACTGGATGTGCCTCCGTTGGGTGGGGGGCCATGCACAGGGCGGGTACGTCGATGATTGCGCATTGTTGGTCACGGTGGGTGCACCAACTAAGATGTGTTGCCCTGTGTTCAATTCCTATGTCCGCATGATGATGGACTGTGGATGTGGGCAGACTACACATTGGTCGATGTGCTGTCTATATGCATGTGCCTTCACACCAGGCACAGCTGCCCCTGCACATGTGACCCCTGCTGGACTCGCTGCTGGGTCTGTGGAGCTGATGCACCTTCTGCGCGTGGGGCGGGCAGCTCTCCTCACTTCCCTCATTGCGCATGTCATGTCTTTGCCGCAGGTGACATGGATCATGGAGGGCCCACATGTACGCGTGGGTAGGCTACACATGATTGTTCACTGGTCGCCACCCCCAGTCAGTGTTTCAAATGGGAAGGTTGTCGTGCTGGTGGTATGTTCGATGTGGCGGATGGGCGGGCCTAGGTGCGGGCTTACATTCCGGACATGGGGGGTAGTTGGATTGGCGACTAGTTGCAGTACACACGGGACACGTCTCTTCCTTTCCACATCTGGGTCATCCCTTGTACTAACTGACAGTGATACAGTCATCTTCGCCCCAGCCCTCATGTCCTCCCCTCGCCCCCCAATATGCATGCTCACCTGCGAGGCTAGCGCTTGCACAGGCAGCCCCAAGCTCGCACCAGAGAGGGCAAGGAGTGTATGTGTGGGTCCAGTTGCACGAGTGGGCTGTCTCAGGGTATGATGTGTGGCGGGACGCCGTCCACCTGCGTGGTGCCCCAAATGGAGACCCGGCCTGCATGGACTATGCATCACAGTCTTCGCCTTCCGGATCCGCCACCTGCGACACCCAGTGGCTGTGGCTGCCCTTGCGGCCAGGCCGCGTCCGTCTGTGGCTGTTGGCCCACACATTCACTCTTTGGCCTCTCTGGGGAGGGCTCGGGGGTGGTGGCGCACGCGCTTGCACTTAGTCGCAATGGCATGTGTCGTGGTTGGTATGATGGGCAATGGATGGGATGGTGCGAGCCACCTCCCGTGACGTCAGTGCTGCTCGTGCTGTGGTGCGTCCCCCTACACTTCCATTTGACTTGTGCCATGCTAGACGTTGAGGTTCTATTGCCTGCGTGATATGACCAGGAGGAGCGCGAGGAGACCTCTCACACACCATGCTCCACTGCCATCCCGTGCCCTGTATCGCCTGTGCGGATTGACTATGTTGGGGTTACACCTGGTCGACTGGGGCTGTGTGTGCCTTGTCAAGGGGCATGGCGGGCGCACAACAGGATCCAGCTTGTCCACAGAGGGTGGGCTGAGGTGCGCCTTGTACCGCTTTGTACGTGTGCCCGGCTGCTGTGCACACACGTGTTCACTCCCCCGACAGGTGTCCTCTCACAATGCCCAGGGAAGCGGTGGTGTACTGTTCATGACCCCTCCCAACACGGCGTGCTCCAACTTGGCATGTGCGCATCTACCCGTCGCACCCACCCACCTGAGCACTGCGTCCATACGACTTCACACGACACATGTGTGTCTTCCACAGTAGTGCTACTCATTTGCGTTGACATCCAATACCAGTGGACTACATGGTCATGTCACGACTGCCGTGTACTTCACATACTCTCATCCTCTCTCATTCGTACTTGTGAAATGAGTCAGCGGAGACAGTTCTGGTTTCAAACATTATATTGAGTCTTCTGTCCTCTGTGATGCAGTATAGTGGACACTACTGGCAGCGGAATACATGTTGAGGATATACTGAGCATGATTACAAATGGGATAGGGTGTGGGGTTACATCTGCTTGGCCAAGGCTGTGCTAATGTACATTTACGTATAGCTGCGGAGCTGCGGACTTTGACACAGACGGTATACATGTAGCCTACCAGACCGCTCGGCATCATGGGCACAGTCCATCTCAGTTCCATGTGACAGGTTTGCTGCGGTTGTTCCTCATGCACGCGTGCATGTGAGATGACATCAGGGCATGTGCTTGCGTGCATGCAGCGGCGTGCCACTTGTTGTTGCACTGTGGTGGTTACTGGACATGTCACAGTCACTGGGGTCGTGTTGTTGTTGTATGCACTTGTCGTCCATGCAAAGGTCCTGGTATGGGATTCCCGGGGCGGGGGTGGGAGGGGTGCAGCACCCACAGACTCCAGGCGACCTATTCATGTCCACTGAGCGGTGTGTGTGTCCATGTGCGCTGGATCCATGTTGTGTCCTGGTTGTTTGTGCAGTTCCGTCCATGTGGGTGCGATGCACAGAGCCCATGCCACTGCCTCCCACGATGCATGCGGTGTTCCTGGATGTGATGGGGAACAGTGTGCATGTCCCGGTCATATCCGATGTCATGGCGATGTCGTTGATGGTGTGGTTACAGTTGCCGGTCGTTTGGTATGGCTGTTGTGGTGGTGACTGGCCAGTCCGTGCGGAAGCTGAGCATGGGTGCGGGGTTGGACTTCATAGGTCACTCGGGGAACCTGCGTTGTGGTCCGACGTATTTACAGGTTGTCAGGTATGCAATGCCGTCCAGCAGGGCTTCCATGTCATTGGTGGTGTACATGTTTGCCAGCCAATGAAGCGGATGGTGGCTGTCAAGGTGTTGTTCGTAGGTTGTCCCTTGGAGGACCATGATGGGGCATGCTGGGTGACATTCGATGTAGCTGTTCTCGATGATCCGTCGTGTGGAGGCACAGTGGTTCCATTTCAGTGCGCGTGCGATGTTGGCCACATACGCCATGCCCCCATAGGCAGAGCAGGCCCTGTCGTGTGCGTCCAGAGGGAGGAGTAGTGGTAGCAGGTCCGCCTTCAGACATGCCGGGTTGGAGAGGCATATCTCGACGGGATGCTGGTAGGGACACCTCCGACAGTAGAAGACGGGCATGACGCAGCTGAACAATGTGATGCGGTAAGTCAGTCGGTAACTTACGTTCAGCAGGGACAGGAGATCGCATCCCAATGTATGTATCGTGTTGGTTTGGTACAGCTTGAGCTGTTCGGCGTAGTTGGGTAGGTGTGTTGCGGTTGCCATTTCGCAGCGGTTCGTAGAGGTGGCGTGGTACGGCTGTGTGTGCAGTCTGCAATGTGCACGCTCCGGGGTTGCTGTGAGCTCTGTGTAGTCGTGGGGAGACAGGACTTGTGTTCTGTTGGCTTGTTTGGAGGACACGGGCCCTCTTCCCACATGCTTCTCAGACAGTTCAAGGTCAGTGCTGTGTGACTCCTTCCAATTAACTTGCATGTGGCCGACATGGGGAGTGTTTTCTTCTTTCTTCCCCGTCCGTTGTGTGCTTCTGTGATATGCGCTATCTGCCCTGTGGTCGGTCTCCTCGGCATGCCTGTGTTGGTCTATTCTTGGACAATGGCTGTATTCACCGGCTTCTGTCGTAGGGCTGTGGTTTCGGTGTTGGAATGGAAGGTCATTCAGTGCTGTCTGCTCTCCCTTGTGTGGGCGGCAGGCTGCCTTTCCGCTCTGCGTTGGGCCTTGTGTGTGGATGTTATTCTTGGGCCACCTGTTGTCGGTCCCGGGCTCTTTGGTGTTCCGTTTCATGTGTCTTGTTCATATGTGCAGGGTGGTATGGGTTTTTCAGTGTGGTACTGGCGTTCCTCTTCCCGAAGGGGCCCTGCTTCTCCTAGTTGGTGTTGCCGCCGCTGTGTGCTTCGCCATGTTTGTTACACTGGGGTGTGTCCTGCTGTTGCGTGACTTCACTGACATGTGTGCGTCGGTTGTGTGGCGTTGGGTGTTGTCCGTGAATTGGGCGTTGGGGACATGTCTGTGGCCGGCCTGTCACGTGTCATGTGCGTTCGGGGTGGGGCTGATGTGTGTGCTGCTTGGTTGTGTCCCTGTGTCTGTGTGCGACGCATGCATGGCGCTGCGGTTGGCCTCTGCGTTGTGCGCATGTGTGGCGGCGTCATCGGCGCTTTGTGGCCGTGACGGGGTGGTTGGTTCCTAGTCCCAGGTGGTGTGTACACATGTGTTCCGCGATGTTGGGATTTGGCCTGTGTGTCATATGTGGATGCAATGGTGGATGTGTAGTGTGCACGCGCTGGTGGGGGGTTGTCCGCTTTTCCGCCTCTTGCACTGTGTGCGCTGTTTGCGTGCACTTGTTGTGTGTGTGCCTACCTGCGTCTCCGCGGTACGTTGCGTCCTTGGTGGTGCATCAGCAGAAGCATGGGAAGGGCCTGCAGTGCTGGATTCATGCCCGGGGTGCCGCTTCTTCGTTGTCCGTGCTCTGCGTCCGTGTTTCCGCCTCTCTTTCACGTGCGGTGTCTCTTTGCCGTGGGAGCCGTTTGTTTGCGGCATCGTAATTTATGCGCCGGGCGGGACGTGTTTCGTCGGACGGTGTGTGTCAGTTTTGCTGCGCCGCTACGTGTGCGGGCGCACTTTGATGGCGGACGGTGTTGCTGGCTTGCCGGCGGTGTTTGGCCTGCTTTTCGCATCGTAATTGGGCGGGCGTGTGGACTGCTGCGTGCCGGCGGTAACTGGTGGTTTTTGCATCCGCCAGCACGGCGGTTGTGCTTCCGCCCGCCATCGTAATGAGCCCCTAAATTATTAATTAATAAATTATTAATTTTTATAATGTAAATTAAATTACTTCCCACCCTATTCCCCTATAAACCCACAACCCGCTACGGAACTAATATGCACAAAAATTATTAAACAATAGTAATTATTAAACACTAAATTATTAATTAATAAATTATTAATTTTTATAATGTAAATTAAAGTACTTACCACCCTATTCCCTATAAACCCACAACCCGCTACGGAACTAATATACGCAAAAATTAATTCACATAAAATCCATTACCTTAAAAAATTGTAACATACATTAAAAAAATATTATATATTTTTAACACATATAGTAACATATAAAACAATTTTTAAAAAATCGATATAATAAAATTCGATATAATGACATTCGATATTACTTACCTATATGTCGATATTTTTTCCAACTATATTATGTCTGTTCTATATTCTGTCCTCTCAATATTTTGTACTCGATATTTTGTCCTTTCGATATTAAAACTTCGATATTTAGGGGCCGATTCCGATTCGGGCCGGAAAAAATACCGACCGACTCGGTACGGGATTTTAGTCCGACCGACTCGGACCGGCGCCGTATGACCCGGGTAGTATGATGAAATGCATGTGAAATCCGACCGACTCGGATGGAATACAAAACGACCGACCGAGCCGGACGTAAACAAGCCATCCGGCCGGGAAATCACGCGAAACGAACCGACCGACACGCACCCGGATTGAACTCGAACGAAACGTACCCGCGAACTCCGACCCGCGTAGTACGATGCTGTGCGTGCAAAACACGACCAAATCGCCCGGAGCACAAGCCGTACGACCGACACGTATACAAAACCCAGCCGAAGCAACCCAATACTCTGCGACCGACTCGTACGCCGCATATGAAACCTAGCTGACACACAGCGGGAACGAGCCGGACAAGATCGCACCAGACAACTGCAGCGTCCTACTCAGACACAAGAACGACTCCTACATGCACCAAAAACACCAAGGAAATTTTTTTTAAAAAGGGCCAAACAAGCAACCACAAAGCCAATAAATACAGGGAGGAAAAAAAATGGAACAAGGACACACCTCCAACTCCACCTACATAAAGGCCACAAATCCCTACCATGATCCTTTGCAAATTCCACTGACCTGCCAGCACAGAACACCATCACACAGCAACCACAGACACACTCACAGCTCATACATCACACAAGCCACACACCATTACCACACCTACAAATAGCACCCTCACACACACCCAGCTAAACCTACACTCACACCCCCCCACTTGCACACACACACACATCAATCACCACCACCACCCATCACCATGCCCCCAAAGAAGAATCATAAGTTCCTAGACAGTGAATTGGAAGTCATGGTAGAGGAGATCCTCAGGATAGAGCCACAGTTGTTTGGTACATTGGTACAACAGACCCCCATGTCGCAGAAAACCAAGATGTGGGCGAGGATTGTCAACAGGCTGAACGCACAATCACCATGTTTGCGCACAAAGGAAGACATCCAGAACAGGTGGTATGATGTGCGCAGGAGGGTCCGGGACCTACTCAAAAGGACTACCTCCTCAGCCAGCACACCGGCAGTGGCCCTCCTGCAAAACCAGTATACCTCAGGCCCTGGGAGGAGAAGGTGCGGGCCATCCTACCACCAGTGAGCGTATACAGACTAACAGACATCCCAGAGCCTGGTGAGTACACAACTAATATACACAATATGGTGTGACAACACACACATCACAGTCAAGGGGATAGGCAAACCATGCACCCTTAGCAAATACACAGCAACCAAAAGATATTCATCCCAAGATGTGAATGCTAGTCAGACAAACACAATACCTGCCATCTCATAGTGATATGTAACTGTGTCATGACATGTACAAACCTAACAACAAATACAGCAAGGCAGTGGCACAAATAGAACCAACAAACACTCCCAGATATTTACCCACCACTAGAACACCACCTCACAGGGAAGCTCACTGAAAGGAAGGAATTCTGTGTATGCTGGTGAAGTCAGTGTAGCCAATAGCATGATGGGAGTGGTAGTCACAGATATTGGTCACACCCACAATTGGCCCATCAACACAACTCTGAACCATGCTCACATCACAGGGAGTGGAAAACAACTGACAAGATGGCTGACACTGGGTACTGCTGGGCGGAGCACAAGGCCCTGATGGGAACTGGGCACCAACAAACAACAGGACCCCACTGTCAGCCATCTTGCCATTGCTGTCACACTCACACACAGTGAAGTCCACTCAAAAGGAAGGAAGTATGGGCATGCTGGGAAGGGGGGTGTAGGCAATAGCATGATGGGAGTTGTAGGCACAGATATTGGTCAGCCTCACAATTAGCCCATCAACACCACTCTGAACCATGCTCACCTCACAGGGAGTGGAAAACAACTGACAAGATGGCTGACAATGGGTACTGCTGGGGGGAGCACAAGGCCCTGCTGGGAACTGTGCAACAACCAACAGCAGGACACCACTGACTGACATCCTGAAAGACAACTTGCACTCCCTGCAATGGAAGCATGTTCCATGGTGGGATATCTGGCTTGGTTGGGAAGGAGGACTCACAGCACTGACCATAGTTACAAGCACCTTTCCCTCACACACCCCCTCAACACTAACTCCACATAACCCACCTGGGAGAATGCAATGCCTCACATCATAACTGAAGATCCCACAAAGAACCACCACCCTGGGTTATGCTGTGTGAAGCACAGGGACACTCTTGGGACTTGTAGCCAAACAACTGCCAGGACAACACTCCCAGCCATCCTGTCAGCACAGGCACCCCACCCCACAGGGAAGCAGAGTCAAAAGGAAGGAAGGATGGGCATGCTGGGAAGGGGGTGGAGGCAATAGCATGATGGGAGTGGTAGTCACAGATATTGGTCAGCCTCACAATTGGCCCATCAACACCACCCTGAACCATGCTCACATCTCAGGGAGTGGAAAAGGACTCACAAGATGGCTGACACTGGGTACTGCTGGGGGGAGCACAAGGCCCTGCTGGGAACTGTGCAACAACTAACAGCAGGACACCACTGACTGACATCCTGAAAGACAACTTACACTCCCTGCAATGGAAGCACGTTCCATGGTGGGATATCCTGTTGGGTGGGAAGGAGGACTCACAGCACTGACCATAGTTACAAGCACCTCCCCTCACACACCCCCTCAACACTATCTCAACATAACCCACCTGGGAGAATGCAATGCCTCACATCCTAACTGAAGATCCCACAAAGAACCACCACCCTGGGTTATGCTGTGTGAAGCACAGGGACACTCTTGGGACTTGTAGCCAAACAACTGCCAGGACAACACTCCCAGCCATCCTGTCAGCACAGGCACCCCACCCCACAGGGAAGCAGAGTCAAAAGGAAGGAAGGATGGGCATGCTGGGAAGGGGGTGGAGGCAATAGCATGATGGGAGTGGTAGTCACAGATATTGGTCAGCCTCACAATTGGCCCATCAACACCACCCTGAACCATGCTCACATCACAGGGAGTGGAAAAGGACTCACAAGATGGCTGACACTAGGTACTGCTGGGGGAGCACAAGGCCCTGCTGGGAACTGTGCAACAACCAACAGCAGGACACCACTGACTGACATCCTGAAAGACAACTTGCACTCCCTGCAATGGAAGCATGCTTCATGGTGGGATAACTGGGCTGGGGGAGAAGGAGGCCCGGATGGCAAGCAAATACCACCAATGCTGGTCATGCACACACCTCAACATTCACATTGACATGCCACAGGTTGGCAGGACAATGTGCAACACCAATATCACTCTCTGACTGTCACAATTTAGGAGAATGCAATGTCCAGGCCCACATCCAGAGGTACAGTCACAACTGTCAGGTGTTTGAACAATTGATGCCAGTAGAAAATAACATACA
>CAWUFW010025040.1:0-50754 GCA_963921515.1 Calotriton arnoldi | reverse complement strand
AAACCGAATACCGCCATCGGCGGAAAAAGCACACAAAATACCGCCTGCCAACGTCCGAGTCGGAGTCAAACCGCCCGCCACGGACGGAAACACGACACGACAACACAAAACCGCCCGCCCTCACGGCCGACACACCGCACGTGAAATTACGATCGCACCGACATGAGCGCGGAAAAACCACAAATATACCGCCCGCCAGCGCAAACAACGCCGATGAGAATCGACACGGCAGAAGCCATGGCGCCAACGTACCTGCACAGAAACCATCCGCACACAAAACCAATAGCACACAACATGGCCAACAAGTCCACACAGCAAGGCACGCACAAATACACAAGCACAGTACACATCCCGAAAACACCCCCCGGACAAACAAAAATTACAAAGGCCAGAACCCCAGACACAACACACCTGAAAACAACAGACCATGAGGACACACCCACATAGGTGAGTACAAAAGCAGCACTCCCACAGACCACAACCCCTTGCTACATTGCAAACCAGAGAGGAGAGGAGAGGACACAGTGACACAGCAAGGACAGCAGCACACCACAGAAACGCACACATCACAACCACCACCACCACCACCACCACCAAACACCACCACCACCAAACACCACCACCACCACCACCACCACCACCAAACACCGGCACCACAAACCCCCTGCACATTACACAACACACACCGCACCAGCACCACAAACATCATGGCACCACAAAGAATGCCCAAGTTCACGCCCATGGAGCTGACGGTCATGGTCGGCACGAGATCATCAAGGTGTACCCACAAATCTATGGGAACATGGTCCAGCACACACCACTAGCCACCAGAAACAGAATGTGGAACCGGATCGTAGACCAGGTCAATGCAGTCGGGACCCTGCCCAGGAACAGAGTCGAGATTAACAAACGTTGGAATGACGTAAAGAGCCTGGTCAAGAAGAAGGAGGGCAAAAACAGAGAGCTGGCTGCCGTCACTGGCGGAGGGAATCCCGCACTCTTTAAGACCTTCAAAGCGTGGGAGGAGAAGGTGCGAGTCGTAATCCATCCGGAGATCCTCGCCGGATTAGCAGGGGAGTGGAGGCTGGTAAGTACAAACTAATGTATACCAGCACACCGCTATGTACTCACATGCACTACCACCATGCCACAGCTCCCAGGGACAAACACCCCCATGTCCAGCACACAATACACAACACATCACACACACATGCAACAGACACTACCACACACAGCCCAAACCGAACAACTGTAAGATGCGTGGGGACATGTGTACACTAAGCCAGCCACGTAACCACCAACAGGTCCACAAATATGCCAGAAGCGCCACAACGAGCACCCACCACACCCATGTGTCCGCCACAGCTGCACTAACCGACAAGTAACAGGTAAGTGGCAGGAACACAAAGTGCAGTGGGTGGGAGGGTGGACAGCCCAAGTACAACACACACCAGGCCCCAGTCCCACAGCAAGGCAAGGAGGAGCATCCCCCACAGCCACGTGTCAGCCACCGCAGTGCACAACGACAGCCGAAAGGCAGACATCACGGTCCACAGCAATCGGTGTCAGTGGGTGTCCAGCCACCCCCACGACCCACAACACCCCCCACCCCCACAGACCTGCAACATGGAGCACCCCCGCTTCAGAGCCATGTGGCATCCAGTACAGTGCACGCACGAACAACTTGCAGGTGGGAAACTGGACAGGGCTGGATTACTGGAGGCATGAGGACCATAACACGACCAACACATGGGACATGTCACGTAGCAGACGAACACGCAGCACCGCCCACCGTCACGAACAAGTGAACAATGTGCACACGGACATGAACAACAGACTCACACCCCACATGACCCATCACAGACATAGCAACACCCAAGGAGCCACGTCTGCATGCACAAGCCACACTGAATATAGTACCACACGGCAGCCACTGTGCAACTCATCACACACAACTGAAACACCATTGAAGTCCTGTCCATGTATCCCCTACTGCCTGTCAACCACACACCCCACAACTACGCCTATGTAAGACAAACAACACTAGACGCAACAGAGCGGAACAACATAAATGCACACGAACACCACTGAACCCATCAAACACACAGACACACCATGCACAAACAACATACCATCCATCCCATCCGTCAGCCCCAGTCTCATGAAAGGCATGTCATCCGCACAGCTGCCACACATACAGCAGTCACGCTAAGATACATGCCCATGACCAACCATGTGCCAGAAGTCAATGAAGTGCACGACACACTGTGAGCAACAACACACAACATGGGCCACACCCCCCCGAGCACTGCAGTGATGCACATGGCACAGGGCAGCACGCACACCAAGGAGATGGGACAACTGCAATACGTTGGCTGGCACACAACCATCACTCACTCATAACGATGCGTCCAATGCCATGTCCAGTAATCACAACAGACAGCAAATATGCAGGCCATGTCAAGCATGCACACACCTCAAACCATGCACTGTCATGCTGCCACAACACATGTCACGTTCGGCACCCATGGCTCACAGCATGTACCCCAAAAGCATATTCCCTCCCAAATGCGAATCTGGGGCATGGCCCCCATGTTGCCATATGCGTTCCTAAGCGTTCCATTTGAACCCCAAAAGCATATTCCATCCCAAATGCGAATCTGGGGCATGGCCCCCATGTTGCCATATGCGTTCCTAAGCGTTCCATTTGAACCCCAAAAGCATATTCCATCCCAAATGCGAATCTGGGGCATGGCCCCCATGTTGCCATATGCGTTCCTAAGCGTTCCATTTGAACCCCAAAAGCATATTCCATCCCAAATGCGAATCTGGGGCATGGCCCCCATGTTGCCATATGCGTTCCTAAGCGTTCCATTTGAACCCCAAAAGCATATCCCCTCCCAAATGCGAATCTGGGGCATAGCCCCCATGTTGCCATATGCGTTCCTAAGCGTTCCATTTGAACCCCAAAAGCATATCCCCTCCCAAATGCGAATCTGGGGCATAGCCCCCATGTTGCCATATGCGTTCCTAAGCGTTCCATTTGAACCCCAAAAGCAAAGTACAAACCAGACCCAGGATGGGCCAGGAGCCCGCATACACCAGAGTCACAATAAGTAGGGGCACAGCAACACACCCATCGGCATGGCCAATCCGTCCCATGCCACATGTGCACAGCACACAGTCCCATTGCCAAGCACACACAACTACAGATGCTACAGCCACACACACGCCTCCGGGAAACCCATGTACGAGATTGCACGAACTGTCAATGTCAGACGACAAATACATACTTCGCCAGGTGCAACACAATAACAAATCTCATTCTCTCCACAGGTGACGAACTGCTGGATGCTGGGGATGGAGCCAGCAGCCAGCACAGCCAGCCTACAAGCCCCCAACGAGGACACACGGATCTGGAGGATCTGTCCTCCTCTTCGGACACGGACAACCAAGCAGGCCCATCTGGTGTGGCAGGGCCCAGCCGCTCCCCAGGACCCCTCCTACCCACCAACCCATCATCCAGGGCTGCTGAACATTCCCAGCCCCCTGCTGCCACTGTCGTTGCGGCCACACCCACGGTCATTGTGGCCACTACCACTGCCGCAACCGCCACCATCGCCGCACCGACCACCACCGCCGCCACCACCGCCACGTCTTCGCTGGCACCAGCCCCAGCGCAGGTGGTGGCCCGGACGACTGGATCCACCCTGGGAGCCACAGCGAGGACCGTGGTGAGCAATGTGGCTAGTGGGCAGGCCGGTGGCAGCAGGACTGGTAGGAGGAGCAGGGTCAGGAAACGCCAGCCTCCCCTGGGAGCCATGCCCTGCCTCACATGGCCAGAGTCCTTGGGGCCTATGAAGAGGCCCAAGGACAATGGGTCCGGTCTGCTTCAGACATGCGTGAGGTGCTGGGGGTGCTGAGGTCCATGGACGCCCGTATGGGCCAAATCGTGGACCTCATGGGACAGCTGGTGGTGGCGGTGAGGTCACAGCCAGGGACAGCAGCTCCCCCTCCGCCACCACCTGCCGGGGCGCAGGGTGGAGCAGCAGTGTCCAGTTCCCCTGCGTCCACAGCCAGTGATCACACCTCAACCACCAGCATGTCGCAAGCAGGCACCCCCCCTCGCAAACGTGGAAGGGGCCGTCCGAAGAGGAAACAGATCTCCCGGGAGGACTTCGCACGCTCCAGACGCAAGTGAGGCAGCCAGCCAGCCTTCCGCCAGCCTTCCTTGACCAGCCACTGCATTGACTTGGACTACGATCCCACTCCACACAGCCATCTGGATGGCATGTGTGTGTTGGACTATGGACATAGAACCAGTGGGTACACCCTGATCATCACGCAGCCATGACCGACAGCTCATTGTCACTGCACGCACCACTTTTGTCATCACCTTACACACAATCACATGTCACAGTTTGTAATAAATGCACCTTTTTCACTAACTGCTGTTTGTGCCCTGTGTCTTATTTGTACGGAATACAACGGCCACCTTGGGCGGAAAGGCACCTGATGCGTGGCATGGCATTTGAATCCGGAGGGCCTGTAGGGACCTAGGGGTGGGAGACAGAACAGGAGCACATTCAATGAGTGTGTCACACACCCATCACACAGTACATGTCAACAACTACAAGCAATGTACACACATCGCACAGAGCAATAGGGCACAATGCCACAGCCACCAACAGTGGCATACTACCCCTGGCCATGGAGCGTTGACACACAGCACGCAGTGAACAAACGGCCACCCTGACACAGCACACACACACCTGCACAGATACAGCCACATCAGCCGTCGTACATGGACACTCACCGTCAAGTGAAGTAGCGGGCGATGAGCTGCTGCCGCACATTACCAGCTTCCTCCTCTCCGCTGTCCTCCTCACTCGAGCTGTCCTGGTCTGCGGGCTGGGGCCCTGGTTGATCTCCGTCATCCACGATGAGGGGGATCTGCTTCCGAATGGCCAGATTGTGCAGCATGCAGCACGCCACCACTATCCGGCACACCTTCTGTGGGGAGTACGCCAGCGCACCCCGGTGCGGTCCAGGCACCTGAACCTGGACTTGAGGAGGCCAAAGGTACGCTCGACCACACGTCTGGTCCTCCCATGTGCCTCATTGTAGCGATCGTCTGCTGGGGTGCGAGGATTCCTCAATGGACTGAGCAGCCATGCCCCATTCGGATATGCAGAGTCACCTGGGTGTGAGGGACACAGAGAACCGTTGCTAATCCAACTGGACAGGGGACAGCATCGCACAGCCAGCACGCTACACCACTCCACATACTCACCGACAATACAGGCACGATCCTGTTGCATATTGGACATCAGTCGTGGCAAGATGCTGTTGCGCATTATGTGTGCGTCATGGGCCGAGCCTGGGAACTTTGCACACACGTGGGTGATCACCATGTCCGCAAGGCACACCACTTGCACATTCAGGGAGTGCGTGTGCTTCCTGTTGCGGTACAGGTGCTCAGTGGCCTGTGGTGGAACAAGGCCGACATGTGTGCAGTCAATGGCTCCAACGACGTGTGGGATTCTGCCAAGGGCATAGAATGCACCCTTCACTGCCGCCAATTCACGAGCCCTGGGGAAGCGGATGTACCTGTTCCGGTACAGCATCATGGCTGCCAGTACATCCCTCAGCACCTTGCTGAACATGGGCTGGGACATCCCTCCTCCAATGCCCACTGTGTGCTGGAATGACCCAGTGGCGAAGAAATGCATGGCGGCCATCACCTTAGCCGTGGGGGTGACAGCAGTCGGATACACCCTGCGGGGACGGAGATGGGGTTCTAACATGGCACACAGTCGATGCAGGGTTGGCCTGTCCAGCCGAAACTTCCTAATAACCTCTGTATCGTCCATGTCCGCCTGCAATTGGTATGGGCGGTCAATGTTCGGTCTCCGCCTAGGGACAATGGCAGAGGACACATGTCAAAGCAACACGACACATAGCAATTTCGCATACACATCACTGACATGACTGAGCAAGCACATGAGCCACAGCCCAGCTGTCAAGCTGGGACGGCACGGCCACAATACACTTACACAGGTCTCCCAACAATGGCAATGGCTAGTGATACAAACCACTGCCATGTGCATGCACATGGGGATCTAGGCCCCAATGACTTGCGGGCGTGCTGATGGGGACTGACTGCATATCCGTCAAGCGGCAACGCCACGGCAACATGAATGTCTGCTGAGCATGGAACTGCTTCCGCGGCTGGATGAGTATGGCACACGACGACGACGATGTGGGCACAGGCTGAGCGGCCAAAACATGTGGGACCTGTGGCACGAGGGGATATGAGACAGTAGTAGGTGTCAGCACTGCACCCTATGTACAGCACTGTACGGATCACACCTCCCGAAACATTGACAGGTGTCCACATTGACAGCCCCATGCCAAGACGGCTGTGTGCTTGCAGTCACACGTCACAGGTGAGAGGTTACATTGCACGTGCCAGGTGGCAGACGTACATAGTGGGAGCTGGCATGTGTGTGCATGTGTCTCCTGTTCAGGATCCACCAGATGGGCGCTGACTCTGTACTGAGCATTGGACACAGCATGTTCCGTGGAAGGCTTGTGTGTGTGGGATGGTGGCACTGGATGTGCCTCCGTTGGGTGGGGGGCCATGCACAGGGCGGGAACGTCGATGATTGCGCATTGTTGGTCACGGTGGGTGCACCAACTGAAGATGTGTTGCCCTGTGTTCAATTCCTATGTCTGCATGATGATGGACTGTAGATGTGGGCAGACTACACATTGGTCGATGTGCTGTCTATATGCATGTGCCTTCACACCAGGCACAGCTGCCCCTGCACATGTGACCCCTGCTGGACTCGCTGCTGGGTCTGTGGAGCTGATGCACCTTCTGCGCGTGGGGCGGACAGCTCTCCTCACTTCCCTCATTGCGCATGTCATGACTTTGCCGCAGGTGACATGGATCATGGAGGGCCCACATGTACGCGTGGGTAGGCTACACATGATTGTACACTGGTCGCCACCCCCAGTCAGTGTTTCGAATGGGAAGGTTGTCGTGCTGGTGGTATGTTCGATGTGGCGGATGGGCGGGCCTAGGTGCGGGCTTACATTCCGGACATGGGGGTAGTTGGATTGGCGACTAGTTGCAGTACACACGGGACACGTCTCTTCCTTTCCACATCTGGGTCATCCCTTGTACTTACTGACAGTGATACAGTCATCTTCGCCCCAGCCCTCATGTCCTCCCCTCGCTCCCCCAATATGCATGCTCACCTGCGAGGCTAGCGCCTGCACAGGCAGCCCCAAGCTCGCACCAGAGAGGGCAAGGAGTGTATGTGTGGGTCCAGTTGCACGAGTGGGCTGTCTCAGGGTATGATGTGTGGCGGGACGCCGTCCACCTGCGTGGTGCCCCAAATGGAGACCCGGCCTGCATGGACTATGCATCACAGTCTTCGCCTTCCGGATCCGCCACCTGCGACACCCAGTGGCTGTGGCTGCCCTTGCGGCCAGGCCGCGTCCGTCTGTGGCTGATGGCCCACACATTCACTCTTTGGCCTCTCTGGGGAGGGCTCGGGGGTGGTGGCGCACGCGCTTGCACTTAGTCGCAATGGCATGTGGCGTGGTTGGTATGATGGGCAATGGATGGGATGGTGCGAGCCACCTCCCGTGACGTCAGTGCTGCTCGTGCTGTGGTGCGTCCCCACTACACTTCCATTTGACTTGTGCCATGCTAGACGTTGAGGTTCTATTGCCTGCGTGATATGACCAGGAGGAGCGCGAGGAGACCTCTCACACACCATGCTCCACTGCCATCCCGTGCCCTGTATCGCCTGTGCGGATTGACTATGTTGGGGTTACACCTGGTCGACTGGGGCTGTGTGTGCCTTGTCAAGGGGCATGGCGGGCGCACAACAGGATTTAGCTTGTCCACAGAGGGTGGGCTGAGGTGCGCCTGGTACCGCTTTGTACGTGTGCCCGGCTGCTGTGCACACACGTGTTCACTCCCCCCCGACAGGTGTCCTCTCACAATGCCCAGGGAAGCGGTGGTGTACTGTTCATGACCCCTCCCAACACGTCGTGCTCCAACTTGGCATGTGCGCATCTACCCGTCGCACCCACCCACCTGAGCACTGCGTCCATACGACTTCACACGACACATGTGTGTCTTCCACAGTAGTGCTACTCATTTGCGTTGACATCCAATACCAGTGGACTACATGGTCATGTCACGACTGCCGTGTACTTCACATACTCTCATCCTCTCTCATTCGTACTTGTGAAATGAGTCAGCGGAGACAGTTTTGGTTTCAAACATTATATTGAGTCTTCTGTCCTCTGTGATGCAGTATAGTGGACACTACTGGCAGCGGAATACATGTTGAGGATATACTGAGCATGATTGCAAATGGGATAGGGTGTGGGGTTACATGTGATTGGCTGTTGCATGTGGGATGTGGGCTTCAGAGTGACATCTGCTTGGCCAAGGCTGTGCTAATGTACATTTACGTATAGCTGCGGAGCTGCGGACTTTGACACAGACGGTATACATGTAGCCTACCAGACCGCTTGGCATCATGGGCACAGTCCATCTCAGTTCCATGTGACAGGTTTGCTGCGGTTGTTCCTCATGCACGCGTGCATGTGAGATGACATCAGGGCATGTGCTTGCGTGCATGCAGCGGCGTGCCACTTGTTGTTGCACTGTGGTGGTTACTGGACATGTCACAGTCACTGGGGTCGTGTTGTTGTTGTATGCACTTGTCGTCCATGCAAAGGTCCTGGTATGGGATTCCCGGGGCGGGGGTGGGAGGGGTGCAGCACCCACAGACTCCAGGCGACCTATTCATGTCCACTGAGCAGTGTGTGTGTCCATGGGCGCTGGATCCATGTCGTGTCCTGGTTGTTCGTGCAGTTCCGTCCATGTGGGTGCGATACACAGAGCCCATGCCACTGCCTCCCACGATGCATGCGGTGTTCCTGGATGTGATGGGGAACAGTGTGCATGTCCCGGTCATATCCGATGTCATGGCGATGTCGTTGATGGTGTGGTTACAGTTGCCGGTCGTTTGGTATGGCTGTTGTGGTGGTGACTGGCCAGTCCGTGCGGAAGCTAAGCATGGGTGCGGGGTTGGACATCATAGGTCACTCGGGGAACCTGCGTTGTGGTCCGACGTATTTACAGGTTGTCAGGTATGCGATGCCGTCCAGCAGGGCTTCCATGTCATTGGTGGTGTACATGTTTGCCAGCCAATGAAGCGGATGGTGGCTGTCAAGGTGTTGTTCGTAAGTTGTCCCTTGGAGGACCATGATGGGGCATGCTGGGTGACATTCGATGTAGCTGTTATCGATGATCCGTCGTGTGGAGGCACAGTGGTCCCATTTCAGTGCGGGTGCGATGTTGGCCACATACGCCATGCCCCCATAGGCAGAGCAGGCCCTGTCGTGTGCGTCCAGAGGGAGGAGTAGTGGTAGCAGGTCCGCCTTCAGACATGCCGGGTTGGAGAGGCATATCTCGACGGGATGCTGGTAGGGACACCTCCGACAGTAGAAGACGGGCATGACGCAGCTGAACAATGTGATGCGGTAAGTCAGTCGGTAACTTACGTTCAGCAGGGACAGGAGATCGCATCCCAATGTATGGCACAGGTTGGTTTTGTACAGCTTGAGCTGTTCGGCGTAGTTGGGTAGGTGTGTTGCGGTTGCCATTTCGCAGCGGTTCGTTGAGGTGGCGTGCTCCGGCTGTGTGTGCAGTCTGCAATGTGCACGCTCCGGGGTTGCTGTGAGCTCTGTGTAGTCGTAGGGAGACAGGACTTGTGTTCTGTTGGCTTGTTTGGAGGACACGGGCCCTCTTCCCACATGCTTCTCAGACAGTTCAAGGTCAGTGCTGTGTGACTCCTTCCAATTAACTTGCATGTGGCCGACATGGGGGAGTGTTTTCTTCTTTCTTCCCCGTCCGTTGTGTGCTTCTGTGATATGCGCTATCTGCCCTGTGGTCAGTCTCCTCGGCATGCCTGTGTTGGTCTATTCTTGGACAATGGCTGTATTCACCGGCTTCTGTCGTAGGGCTGTGGTTTCGGAGTTGGAATGGAAGGTCATTCAGTGCTGTCTGCTCTCCCTTGTGTGGGCGGCAGGCTGCCTTTCTGCTCTGCGTTGGGCCTTGTGTGTGAATGTTATTCTTGGGCCACCTGTTGTCGGTCCCCGGGCTCTTTGGTGTTCCGTTTTATATGTCTTGTTCATATGTGCAGGGTGGTATGGGTGTTTCTGTGTGGTACTGGCGTTCCTCTTCCCGAAGGGGCCCTGCTTCTCCTAGTTGGTGTTGCCGCCGCTGTGTGCTACGCCATGTTTGTTACACTGGGGTGTGTCCTGCTGTTGCGTGTCTTCACTGACATGTGTGCGTCGGTTGTGTGGCGTTGGGTGTTGTCCGTGAATTGGGCGTTGAGGACATGTCTGTGGCCGGCCTGTCACGTGTCATGTGCGTTCGGGGTGGGGCTGATGTGTGTGCTGCTTGGTTGTGTCCCTGTGTCTGTGTGCGACGCATGCATGGCGCTGCGGTTGGCCTCTGCGTTGTGCGCATGTGTGGCGGCGTCATCGGCGCTTTGGGGCCGTGACGGGGTGGTTGGTTACTAGTCCCAGGTGGTGTGTACACATGTGTTCTGCGATGTTACGATTTGGCCTGTGTGTCATATGTGGATGCGATGGTGGATGTGTAGTGTACACGCGCTGGTGGGGGTTGTCCGCTTTTTCCGCCCTTGCACTGTGTGCGCTGTTTGCGTGCACTTGTTGTGTGTGTGCCTACCTGCGTCTCCGCGGTGCGTTGCGTCCTTGGTGGTGCATCAGCAGAAGCATGGGGAGTGCCTGCAGTGCTGGATTCATGCTCGGGGAGCCGCTTCTTCGTTGTCCGTGCTCGGCATCCGTGTTACCGCTTCGGTTTGTCGTACGGTATCTCTTGGCCGTGGGAGCCGTTTGTTTGCGGCATCGTAATTTATGCGCCGGGCGGGACGTGTTTCGTCGGACGGTGTGTGTCAGTTGGGCTGCGCCGCTACATGTACGGGCGCACTTTGATGGCGGACGGTGTTGCTGGCTTGCCGGCGGTGTTTGGCCTACTTTTCGCATCGTAATTGGGCGGGCGTGTGGACTGCTGCGTGCCGGCGGTAACTGGTGGTTTTTGCATCCGCCAGCACGGCGGTGGTGCTTCCGCCCGCCATCGTAATGTGCCCCTTAGTCTCTACACCGTCAGTTATACAGATCAACTGGGCCAAGTTGACGCTTCTACCCCTGACATCGGCCCCAATCGTGCCTGACATCGACTTCCCATTGACCTGGGCTGAAGGAGCCTTTAAATACTTGGAGATATGGCTAAGTAGAGAGGTACAAGAGATCTGGTGAATGAACTATGGCCGGCTGATTACCTGGCTTGAGAGTAAAATAGCCCTCTGGGCCAGACTGCCACTCTCTCTGGCTGGCAGAATAGCCTTTGCAAAAATGATAATTTTACCTAAGTTCCTGTACCTTTTTGTCAATATTCCACTTCCTCTTACACAGGCCTTTTTTAAGCAACTGCGGTCCCTTCTTGTGACGCATGTCTGGGTGGGTAAACTACCACGCATCAATTGGGAAGTGCTGACATTGCCACTCGTGCAAGGTGGGCTGGGAGCACCGGACCTTGAGCTTTATGCTTTAAGCACAAAGGCTCAATACCTCCATTATTGGGCCCATCCTATCCTGTTTCAGCCTCATGTGGCGATTGAAAAAGACGTTGCCTGGCCTGCCCTACTGCCAGCGGCCATCAACCACACCTATAAAAGACCAAACGAAGAGATAAACACTGTGGAGGCCCTACGCTGGGCATGGGAGGGTCTTAGACGGCGCGCAAGAGTCCCCTTACTGTATGCACCATCGATGCCACTGGCGCACCATCCTAGGTTCCCCCGACTGCATGACACCGGCTCCATCCAGCGTGCATGCCGTATGGGGCTTGCCACTTTTGACGACATCTACCCAGAGAATGCGTTTTTTGCTAGACCTCTGAGCCCCGATGCCACTCAGACACCGGTTCTAGAACTCCTCTTATATTACCAGCTCAGGGCAAACTGCAGAAAAGCTCATACTTCCTCCCCCTCGGCACCGCCGACGTTAGCAGCGCTAGAAAATATATTGGCGAACCCGTCGTCCAAGAAACTGATAACACGTATTTATAACGCTACACAAAAAACCTCTCCTATCATTACTCCCAAAGTGCTGGAGCAGTGGTGCGCTGACCTGGATCCACCACCCACAGTGGATCAATGGGCCTTCTGCTGCTCACAACTTCAATACCTCTCTCTCAACTACAAGCTGAGACTCATTCATTTTAAATATCTTCACAGACTTTACCGCACGCCACTACAACTACTCAAAATGGGTCTGAGGCCTGATGCCAAATGTTGGAGATGCGCCAACTCACAGACATCTTTCCTCCACCTTGCGTGATCCTGCCCACCCATCTCGCACTTCTGGGACAAAGTATTTGACATTATCCATGAGTTAACGGGGAACCGGCTGGACCGCTCCCCGTTGATAGCCTTATTAGGGTATGTGGCAGATACTCCTCCGGGCACAAATCGTCTGTCGGCCATGATGCTCCTCTTGGCAAGCGTCGCATCACGATGCACTGGGGTTCACCTAGGGCACCCACAGTAGACACTTGGATTCACGACATCACATATTTCCAAGAAATGCTATCGGCATATTGGGATCTCATGCCCATGGCGTCGAGACCCAAAGACATATTGGCTCCATTCGTGGCATGGGCCAACACACGCAAAGAGAGGGTTGCCCCTGAGACCTCACAGGACACGAGGACATTACCTTAGGCCACTTAGCTGCCTGTTCTTAACACTTCAACATAATCCTAAGATCATTGGAGAAACTGTTACACGCTCATATTGCACATCATGCCAAGCCGCTGAGAACAGGCCTAGGGTATGGCTCGCTCGGAGTTGATGTTGAGCACGCCTTGCTGTATAATCTTTGCTAACTGTTTGCTGCCATTTCGAAATGTACAATGCTGCATACTGCTCAACATCCGCAATGTTTAAATTTGATGTGTATTACTGCCCATTGGGTACAGAGTAATTATGCCCGCTTGTCACCAATTATCTTCTCTGCTATGGTTGTGAAGCGCCCCCTGTATTTGCTGTGTACTGACTTTTGTTGCAAAATCAATAAATAAAGTTTTAAAAAAAAGAGAAAAGAATGCAATGGAATTTAAGAACAGAATACGATGTGCTGTTTGGAGGAAATCACTTAATTGTCTTCGGTGACTACTGCAACTAACCCCATTAAAGGACAGCCTGTTTTCAAGACACTTCTTCATCATAGAACTCATAATTCCTTAGGGAGCATTGGAAATGTGAATATTTCACTAAACTTTGAATACAAGGAACTAGTGAGGAATGTGCAACAAGCATCCAACATGGAATATGGAAATACTCTAAAGGACATTAGAATAAGAGTTCTGACCAAGGAGGCGAAACGTACATTATAAAGTTGACTTATCAACAAACTTTTCTCCTCAAAGGACACAGCATCACAGCAAATGTTCAATTTCATAGAAGAAGGCAAGTCTGTAGTGTGTTTAATGCCTACCCTTCAAGAGTGCTCACATTTTAATGTTAATTAATAAAACTGGAAAAACAAGACATTTTGGAACTAATGGCTAATTACAAAATAGCAAAACCAAAGGGGATGATGGACGGAGTGTTGAACATTGCAAGCACTCATCCCCAGTCAACTGATCTGGGTTTAATCCATCATCATTCTTTAGCTCACTCCGCCACCCCAGTTCAGACATGGCCATATGCAAATCAGTCTGACCCTGTGCCTCATGGGAACAGTCCAGCCCGAACTGCCAAGCCATGTCTTCCCTGGACCGGAAACAAGCATCCTGGGACCGGTTTCTGGCTTACAGCCGTCATCAGCCAGGCTATCTTGAATCCAGTGGCAAAGTGAACAAGGGACCCACGTCTGGGCCACTATCGATGACTATGCCTATCCTGCAGATGCCTCACCAACGGATCAAGGGCAATCACAAACAACAAAGGGGAAAGCGGGCACCGCTGTCGCGTGCCCCGTGTAAGCCCAAAATCCCTGGTCAGCGTACCATTGAGGCGGATACGAGCCGTGGGCATCGTGCACAACAATTTGACCACCACCAGGAACTTCTCTGGCACCCCAAGTCTTTCCAGTGTAGCATATCAAAAAGGCCATTCCAGCGAGTCAAAGGCCTTTTCCGCGTCAAGCAGTACGGCGGCGGCCAGAACCGTGGGTGCTATTCTATGCAGTGCGGCAAACAGTGTACGCAAATAAAGTGTTGTGGATTTATGGGGAATAAAGCCCGACTGCGCTGGTGAAATCAGTTTCTCGACGATAAGAGCAAGCCGAGCGCCACACCTTCTGAGAGACACCAATAATCTAGGCGTGTCCATGTGTCGTGAGGTGCAGAGTAATGAGTGTAACCAGCATGGTCCATACAATGAAATCTCCAGGCATCCACTAATCCAAACCCACCCATAATATCTAATAACGAGCGTCGTGACCTGGTCTTTGCGTCTGTAGTGTGTGCCGTGCTTTCTCGCACCGGATCCAGCAATAGGTTAAGGTCCCCCCCTAGGTATATGTGGTCTGCTCCCATACGTTCCAATGCTGTGTGAACAGTGTCAAAGAAGCAGGGGTCATCAACATTTGGTGCATATATATTTGCGAACAACACAGAGTGCTCAAACATACATCACTTAACCAACAGGAAGCGCCCACCAGGGTCCCGACAGACCTCCACCTCCCAAAATGGTACCCTCTTATGTATCAATATTGCCACTCCACGAGCGTACGAGCTATATCCAGCAAAATACCTGTGGGCCCCCCAGTTTGATGCCAACAATGTCTTAGCGGTCGGTTCCAAATGCGTTTCTTGTACAAAAGCAATGTCCACCTGGTGGCGCTGCAAATAGTTTGTCACCTGCTTACATTTATGGGCATTGTTTAAACCCCTAACATTCCAGGACATGATCGTGACATTGGCTTCTGCCTGCACCCTATTAGCCATAGCCTATACCCTGTCTGTTCAGCCTGACAAGACCCAACTGCCCATATCCACACTACAACTGCTCATTGTGAGTGAACCATGTTATGTACTTCTGTCCAAACACCCCATATCCCCCCTCCCACCACCCATCCCCCTTGCCCAACTTCAGGGGGAGAGCCCAACCAAATGCAACAATGGATGAAAATAAAAACAAGAAAAGTGATAGAATAGAACCATTCGGGGGTGGCGACACTATGCCGCTTCCCCAGCTTCCTGGCATACTAGTGCCTGGCAATGCAAATGTGATTCGTCCCTGGTGGCAGTCCAGTTTAGCTAAACAAGAAACAAAAGAGAAGGGAACCCAGAATGCCCCGTGAGTACTCCTACATTCACCATCATATTACTGAGTGGATTCTAATATTAGAGTTGATTAACTGCCTGTGAAAAGATCAGCACTGGCTCCGGAGTCCGGTATGCTCTGTGACTGCTGTGTAGAAGGTGATCCGTGCTGTCTGTCGGATTTAGAGTGTTTTAGGCAGAACTCCTGTGCGTCCTGGGGGGAGTCAAATATTCGTGATCGGCCATCCACGTCAACTTTTAACCTAGCAGGGTACAACATTCCATACCGTAGTCGCAATTTCCGAAGATGCGCTTTCACTCCCGCATACTTGTGGCAAGCTTCCAGCACCATTGCAGTAAGGAGATGGACGAGTCCTGCCAGCTCAGTTGCCCCTTTTCCCGTGCCATGCATAAGGCGGCGTCCCTGTCCCTGAAGTTTAGAAGACGGGCGATGATTGGTCTTGGCGGGCAGCCCGGGTTCAGACGAGGCCCCAGGGTACGATGCGCTTATTCCACCACGAACATGGTGGTGAAGGATTCGCTGCCAAACAGTTCAGTGAGGAGCATTTCCATGAACCGGTCCAGCCGCCCTGTGTTGGTGGATTCAGGCACCCCCACTATATGGATGTTATTCCGCCGCCCTCTCGCCTCCAAATCCTCATTTTTGATGGCTACAGCTTTTAGGAGCTTCTCCATTCTGTCCAACTTTTTGGTTGTTTGGGCGGCGCCATCTTCTAGATCTGAAATCCTGCCCTCAGCCATGTTTAGGCACCCATCATGCTGATCAAGACTGGCCCCCATGGAGTCCAACCTTTTGTCTAGGGCGTCAAATCGGGTATCCAACGCCTTGAAGCCTGCCCGGAGTTCCATTAGCATGGCGTCTGGGCCGGTCGCCTCCGTCATGCGTGGCAGACTACTTTCCGCCATGTCGACTTGCTGTGCAGAAGTGCTAGTTCCTGGCGCTTTAATGGACATGGTAGTCTGCTTGGGGTCCTTACGACCCATGCCACCATCCACCACTTTCTTGTAGTCCACCTGTCGTAGTTGACACGCCTTCAGGGGCACCCAGCACTTTTAACCCACCCTGCTCAGTTAGTCGAGGGCCACGGGGCAATTCCAAGCAGTTTTCTACTGTAGCGCCACCTCTTGTTGTGTGCGATCACGTATTGTACTCATGGGCCTAAACATAGCAGCTTCCACCTCGCGCCCCAGCTATGCTCCTCGACTGGTTCTCCAATGCAGCAGTCCTGCTGCCACTACATCTGGCGCCCCACGCTGTCGATCGACTCCCCACACAGCCTCTGTTTCAATGGCGCCAGTCCGCAGTCTCCACTATGGAGTGTCCTTAAATACGGGGGACTCCAGGCCCCACAATCATTTTGTGGGCCAGTTGCCTTCACGTCCGCAGGTAGGAGGGAGTGGGGGGGGCGCAGCACCGGCACAGCAATGGGCGTGGACGCGGGAGTAATCACCTCGCGAGTCCCGCAGCTCACGGCCCAATGGCCCGGGTCGCCACGGGGCCTCCGGGGAACGTCTGCGGGACCGCCGATGCGATTCAGGATGGCCACGTGTGCCCCCACCACAGTCACTCACCCCGCCGATGCGCCGCAGTTCGATCACGGCACCACCCCAGTCAATCATGCTGCGTCACAGGCCGGACCGGCTCACTCGAGTCCCCAGCTTCATGCTGAGCGGTAGGCCGTGCCACGCCCACTTCGGTTCATTCGGTGCCGATCTGCACCATGATCTTGTTCAGGGTCGGCTTCTGTGGTCGCAGCACCCCCGCCTCCTCCTACGATGTTGCACTGCACATCGGGCCCCCCAATGCCACCAGGGAGGACATTATTGAGCTAGTCCGTGGCGGAGCTTCAAGCCAGCGCGGCCATCTCGGTCGGCGACTTGGCCACGCCCCCTAGGTATGCCCTTCACTGCGGAAGACATTACACAGGTTATAAAAGGTATGCCCGGAGATAAAGCACCTGGTCTGGACGGACTGTCAGCTTCTTTCTATAAGACATACGTTGATGAGCTTGCCCCTTATCTAGTGGCGGTATACCAGGAATCACTTGAACGAGGTCACCTTCCGCCGACAGCGCGCGAGGCCATGATTATCACAATCTTAAAGCCGGACAAACCAGCTAATGAGTGCGATTCCTATCGCCCACTCTCCCTTATTAACATTAATGTCAAGATACTAGCCAAACTAATCGCCAATAGATTGCAACCCCTACTCCCGATTATTGCCAGGCCGGACCAATCCGGATTCATTACGGGGAGATCCACTATGCATAACTTACGTACCTTTTTTGCCATCCTCCACCAATTGAACCCAGATCTGCCGGCCCTCTCTGCCTTCCTTGACGTAACCAAGGCGTTCGACTCCCTTGAATGGCCGTATCTTTTCACTATACTGTCCAGAATAGGCATTAGTACCAACTTTCTAAAGCTAATTCAACTGCTTTATACCCCTCCCACTGCTAGACTCAGGGTCAATGACCTGGTATCTGACTCGTTCCACATATTGCGCGGCACTAGACAGGGGGGTCACCTCTAGCCCTTATTATTTGCAATAGCGATGGAGCCCCTCGCTGCCTGGATGCGTCAGCATCATACGGCTAGGGGACTGGGCCTCTCAGACAGGGGGTTGATAATATCAATCTACGCCGATGATATAACGTTATACATACGTGAGCACGAATCGAACCTCAATCCTGTGCTGCGGGAAATCCTCCTGTTCGGAGGCATGTCAGTTAGGGATCAGTGACTAAATATCGAGGGACAGAATATCGATTGTCCAGAATATCGATGCCAAAATATCGAGGGACAGAATATCGAGTCCCTATCTACAAACAGGTAAGTACTAAAATATCGAGTACAAAATATCGATGTTTAAAATATAGTTAACAAAAATATCGAATTTTTTAAATGTATTAAAAACAATATAAAAGTAATTAAATAATAAACACAATTAAATAAAACATAGTTAAAATAATGTAAAAAAGCTTAAAATGTAAAAATAATAAATGTAATGTAAAAAGAAAAACATTAATTATTTTTTAACATATATATTTACTTAATAATATAAAATAATTATTAATCTTAATTATAAAATATTTAAAACATTATTAAAAATATATTTACATATATATATATAAATAAACATATTATATCAATATAACAATAAATAATATATAATAATTTAAATAATTAAAGTAAATTTTTTTATGTTAATTAATAATTTACACTACATTAAATATAACAAAATTAAAAACGTTGCATAGCTAAGGGAATAAAATTAGTATTCACACTCCAACAACTGCAAAAGTAGGGAATTTGTTGGATAGCGGGTGGGTACAAATTACAATTCCCACTCAAGTGAGTGGAACAATAGGGAAAGTGTTGGATAGCGGGTGGGTAAAAATTACTATTCCTACTCCAGCGAGTGGAACAGTAGGGAAAGTGTTGGATAGCGGGTGGGTACAAATTACTATTCTGACTCCAGCCAGTGGAACAGTAGGGAAAGTGTTGGATAGCGGGTGGGAAAAAATTACTATTCCTACTCCAGCGAGTGGAACAGTAGGGAAAGTGTTGGATAGCGGGAGGGTAAAAATTACTATTCCCACTCCAGTGAGTGGAACAGTAGGGAAAGTGTTGGATAGCGGGAGGGTAAAAATTACTATTCCCACTCCAGTGAGTGGAACAGTAGGGAAAGTGTTGGATAGCGGGAGGGTAAAAATTACTATTCACACTCCAGTGAGTGGAACAGTAGGGAAAGTGTTGGATAGCGGGAGTCTAAAAATTACTATTCCCACTCCAGTGAGTGGAACAGTAGGGAATGTGTTGGATAGCGGGAGGGTAAAAATTACTATTCCCACTCCAGTGAGTGGAACAGTAGGGAAAGTGTTGGATAGCGGGAGTCTAAAAATTACTATTCCCACTTCAGTGAGTGGAACAGTAGGGAAAGTGTTGGATAGCGGGAGTGTAAAAATAACTATTCCCACTCCAGTGAGTGCAACAGTAGGGAAAGTGTTGGGTAGCGTAGGGGAATAATTGAGTAGACCCACTCCTACAATATAATTAAAATTAATTAACAAATAATTAATTAATAAAAATATATTTACCTTCCAACATTTTCCCCTATAAACGTCACCTCCAATAGTGTAAAATATTAATGAATCAACATAATTAATTAACATTTAATTAATTAGCTAATTACAATTAACAATCAAATTAATAACCATCATATCTAAATTAATTAACACAATTAACACTATAAAATAACTTTGAATAAATAATATTTAAAAATTATTAAAATTTGAATTAAATTTAACTTAATTCCCACCCTACTCCCCTATCAACACTCAGCATACTACACATTTTTTTACATAATTAACATATTAATAAATTAATTTTTAATAATTAATATGTAATTAATTACTACTTAATAAAACAATTAAACAATTTACATAATTATCAATTAATTAAAAAAGATTATTATTCACTTTTTATACATTTAATAATAAATTAATTAACTTAATTAACAATAGTAATTATTAAACAATAAATTATTAATTAATTAATTATTAATTTTTATAATTTAGATTAAATTACTTCCCACCCTATTCCCCTATAAACCCACAACCCGCTACGGAACTAATATACGCAAAAATTATTAAACAATAGTAATTATTAAACACTAAATTATTAATTAATAAATTATTAATTTTTATAATTTAAATTAAATTACTTAACACCCTATTCCCCTATAAACCCACAACCCGCTACGGAACTAATATACGCAAAAACTAATTCACATAAAATCCATTACCTTAAAAAAATTGTAACATACATTAAAAAAATATTATATATTTTTAACACATATACTAACATATAAATCAATAAAAAAAAAATTCGATATAATAAAATTCGATATAATGACATTCGATATTACTTACCTATATGTCGATATTTTTTCCAACTATATTATGTCTTTTCTATATTCTGTCCTCTCGATATTTTGTACTCGATATTGTGTCCTTTCGATATTAAAAGTTCGATATTTAGTCTCTACACCGTCAGTTATACAGATCAACTGGGCCAAGTTGACGCTTCTACCCCTGACATCGGCCCCAATCGTGCCTGACATCGACTTCCCATTGACCTGGGCTGAAGGAGCCTTTAAATACTTGGAGATTTGGCTAAGTAGAGAGGTACAAGAGATCTGGTGAATGAACTATGGCCGGCTGATTACCTGGCTTGAGAGTAAAATAGCCCTCTGGGCCAGACTGCCACTCTCTCTGGCTGGCAGAATAGCCTTTGCAAAAATGATAATTTTACCTAAGTTCCTGTACCTTTTTGTCAATATTCCACTTCCTCTTACACAGGCCTTTTTTAAGCAACTGCGGTCCCTTCTTGAGACGCATGTCTGGGTGGGTAAACTACCACGCATCAATTGGGAAGTGCTGACATTGCCACTCGTGCAAGGTGGGCTGGGAGCACCGGACCTTGAGCTTTATGCTTTAAGCACAAAGGCGCAATACCTCCATTATTGGGCCCATCCTATCCCGTTTCAGCCTCATGTGGCGATTGAAAAAGACGTTGCCTGGCCTGCCCTACTGCCAGCGGCCATCAACCACACCTATAAAAGACCAAACGAAGAGATAAACACTGTGGAGGCCCTACGCTGGGCATGGGAGGGTCTTAGACGGCGCGCAAGAGTCCCCTTACTGTATGCACCATCGATGCCACTGGCGCACCATCCTAGGTTCCCCCGACTGCATGACACCGGCTCCATCCAGCGTGCATGCCGTATGGGGCTTGCCACTTTTGACGACATCTACCCAGAGAATGCGTTTTTTGCTAGACCTCTGAGCCCCGATGCCACTCAGACACCGGTTCTAGAACTCCTCTTATATTACCAGCTCAGGGCAAACTGCAGAAAAGCTCATACTTCCTCCCCCTCGGCACCGCCGACGTTAGCAGCGCTAGAAAATATATTGGTGAACCCGTCGTCCAAGAAACTGATAACACGTATTTATAACGCTACACAAAAAACCTCTCCTATCATTACACCCAAAGTGCTGGAGCAGTGGTGCGCTGACCTGGATCCACCACCCACAGTGGATCAATGGGCCTTCTGCTGCTCACAACTTCAATACCTCTCTCTCAACTACAAGCTGAGACTCATTCATTTTAAATATCTTCACAGACTTTACCGCACGCCACTACAACTACTCAAAATGGGTCTGAGGCCTGATGCCAAATGTTGGAGATGCGCCAACTCACAGACATCTTTCCTCCACCTTGCGTGATCCTGCCCACCCATCTCGCACTTCTGGGACAAAGTATTTGACATTATCCATGAGTTAACGGGGAACCGGCTGGACCGCTCCACGTTGATAGCCTTATTAGGGTATGTGGCAGATACTCCTCCGGGCACAAATCGTCTGTCGGCCATGATGCTCCTCTTGGCAAGCGTCGCATCACGATGCACTGGGGTTCACCTAGGGCACCCACAGTAGACACTTGGATTCACGACATCACATATTTCCAAGAAATGCTATCGGCATATTGGGATCTCATGCCCATGGCGTCGAGACCCAAAGACATATTGGCTCCATTCGTGGCATGGGCCAACACACGCAAAGAGAGGGTTGCCCCTGAGACCTCACAGGACACGAGGACATTACCTTAGAGCCACTTAGCTGCCTGTTCTTAACACTTCAACATAATCCTAAGATCATTGGAGAAACTGTTACACGCTCATATTGCACATCATGCCAAGCCGCTGAGAACAGGCCTAGGGTATGGCTCGCTCGGAGTTGATGTTGAGCACGCCTTGCTGTATAATCTTTGCTAACTGTTTGCTGCCATTTCGAAATGTACAATGCTGCATACTGCTCAACATCCGCAATGTTTAAATTTGATGTGTATTACTGCCCATTGGGTACAGAGTAATTATGCCCGCTTGTCACCAATTATCTTCTCTGCTATGGTTGTGAAGCGCCCCTGTATTTGCTGTGTACTGACTTTTGTTGCAAAATCAATAAATAAAGTTTTTAAAAAAGAGAAAAGAATGCAATGGAATTTAAGAACAGAATACGATGTGCTGTTTGGAGGAAATCACTTAATTGTCTTCGGTGACTACTGCAACTAACCCCATTAAAGGACAGCCTGTTTTCAAGACACTTCTTCATCATAGAACTCATAATTCCTTAGGGAGCATTGGAAATGTGAATATTTCACTAAACTTTGAATACAAGGAACTAGTGAGGAATGTGCAACAAGCATCCAACATGGAATATGGAAATACTCTAAAGGACATTAGAATAAGAGTTCTGACCAAGGAGGCGAAACGTACATTATAAAGTTAACTTATCAACAAACTTTTCTCCTCAAAGAACACAGCATCACAGCAAATGTTCAATTTCATAGAAGAAGGCAAGTCTGTAGTGTGTTTAATGCCTACCCTTCAAGAGTGCTCACATTTTAATGTTAATTAATAAAACTGGAAAAACAAGACATTTTGGAACTAATGGCTAATTACAAAATAGCAAAACCAAAGGGGATGATGGACGGAGTGTTGAACATTGCAAGCACTCATCCCCAGTCAACTGATCTGGGTTTAATCCATCATCATTCTTTAGCTCACTCCGCCACCCCAGTTCAGACATGGCCATATGCAAATCAGTCTGACCCTGTGCCTCATGGGAACAGTCCAGCCCGAACTGCCAAGCCATGTCTTCCCTGGACCGGAAACAAGCATCCTGGGACCGGTTTCTGGCTTACAGCCATCATCAGCCAGGCTATCTTGAATCCAGTGGCAAAGTGAGCAAGGGACCCACGTCTGGGCATACCCTGCCAACTTAGGGCGAACATAGCAAAACCAAAGGGGATGATGGACGGAGTGTTGAACATTGCAAGCACTCACCCCCAGTCAACTGATCTGGGTTTAATCCATCATCATTCTTTAGCTCACTCCGCCACCCCAGTTCAGACATGGCCAAATGCAAATCAGTCTGACCCTGTGCCTCATGGGAACAGTCCAGCCCGAACTGCCAAGCCATGTCTTCCCTGGACCGGAAACAAGCATCCTGGGACCGGTTTCTGGCTTACAGCCGTCATCAGCCAGGCTATCTTGAATCCAGTGGCAAAGTGAGCAAGGGACCCACGTCTGGGCATGCCCTGCCAACTTAGGGCGAACATAGCAAAACCAAAGGGGATGATGGACGGAGTGTTGAACATTGCAAGCACTCACCCCCAGTCAACTGATCTGGGTTTAATCCATCATCATTCTTTAGCTCACTCCGCCACCCCAGTTCAGACAAGGCCATATGCAAATCAGTCTGACCCTGTGCCTCATGGGAACAGTTCAGCCCGAACTGCCAAGCCATGTCTTCCCTGGACCGGAAACAAGCATCCTGGGACCGGTTTCTGGCTTACAGCCGTCATCAGCCAGGCTATCTTGAATCCAGTGGCAAAGTGAGCAAGGGACCCACGTCTGGGCATACCCTGCCAACTTAGGGCGAACATAGCAAAACCAAAGGGGATGATGGACGGAGTGTTGAACATTGCAAGCACTCACCCCCAGTCAACTGATCTGGGTTTAATCCATCATCATTCTTTAGCTCACTCCGCCACCCCAGTTCAGACATGGCCATATGCAAATCAGTCTGACCCTGTGCCTCATGGGAACAGTCCAGCCCGAACTGCCAAGCCATGTCTTCCCTGGACCGGAAACAAGCATCCTGGGACCGGTTTCTGGCTTACAGCCGTTATCAGCCAGGCTATCTTGAATCCAGTGGCCCAGACGTGGGTCCCTTGCTCACTTTGCCACTGGATTCAAGATAGCCTGGCTGATGACGGCTGTAAGCCAGAAACCGGTCCCAGGATGCTTGTTTCCGGTCCAGGGAACACATGGCTTGGCAGTTCGGGCTGGACTGTTCCCATGAGGCACAGGGTCAAGACTGATTTGCATATGGCCATGTCTGAACTGGGGTGGCGGAGTGAGCTAAAGAATGATGATGGAATAAACCCAGATCAGTTGACTGGGGTGAGTGCTTGCATTGTTCAACACTCCATCCATCATCCCCTTTGGTTTTGCTATGTTCGCCCTAAGTTGGCAGGGCATGCCCAGACGTGGGTCCCTTGCTCACTTTGCCACTGGATTCAAGATAGCCTGGCTGATGACGGCTGTAAGCCAGAAACCGGTCCAGGGATGCTTGTTTCTGGTCCAGGGAAGACATGGCTTGGCAGTTCAGGCTGGACTGTTCCCATGAGGCACAGGGTCAAGACTGATCTGCATATGGCCATGTCTTAACTGGGGTGGCGGAGTGAGCTAAAGAATGATGATGGATTAAACCCAGATCAGTTGACTGGGGGTGAGTGCTTGCATTGTTCAACACTCCGTCCATCATCCCTTTGGTTTTGCTATGTTCGCCCTAAGTTGGCAGGGTATACCCAGGCGTGGGTCCCTTGCTCACTTTGCCACTGGATTCAAGATAGCCTGGCTGATGACGGCTGTAAGCCAGAAACCGGTCCCAGGATGCTTGTTTCGGTCCAGGAAGACATGGCTTGGCAGTTCGGGCTGGACTGTTCCCATGAGGCACAGGGTCAAGACTGATTTGCATATGGCCATGTCTGAACTGGGGTGGCGGAGTGAGCTAAAGAATGATGATGGATTAAACCCAGATCAGTTGACTGGGGTGAGTGCTTGCATTGTTCAACACTCCGTCCATCATCCCCTTTGGTTTTGCTATGTTCAGCCTAAGTTGGCAGGGTATGCCCAGACATGGGTCCCTTGCTCACTTTGCCACTGGATTCAAGATAGCCTGGCTGATGACGGCTGTAAGCCAGAAACCGGTCCCAGGATGCTTGTTTCCGGTCCAGGAAGACATGGCTTGGCAGTTCGGGCTGGACTGTTCCCATGAGGCACAGGGTCAAGACTGATTTGCATATGGCCATGTCTGAACTGGGCTGGCGGAGTGAGCTAAAGAATGATGATGGATTAAACCCAGATCAGTTGACTGGGGGTGAGTGCTTGCATTGTTCAACACTCCGTCCATCATCCCCTTTGGTTTTGCTATTTACAAAATAGAACACCAGGGAGTGACAATACTGCTAACTGCAAAACTGCAAATACAATTGGATTCATTGGAGAAATCTTTATCTAGGACTGAAGGGTTAGAAAAGTGTTTACGAGTGTGTAAAAACTGTAGAGTAATTTTGCAGCTTAATTTAAATGTTGAGGAAGGATTAGTAAATGAAATGGTGCAATGGGTTAAGTGATTGATTTCATTAATTTTCCAAATAGGGATGAGGTTGAATAATTAGCCATAAAATCTGTTCAAATTGATGGCATGAAGTAGATTGGCCGATGTACTGTACATTTTTTGCTAGTAAAAAGACTTGTATGTCCGGTGACAGCAGTTCCAACTTTCTCTAGCGTGTGCTATAACTATCCATAAATCACAAGCTTTAAGTGTAAATTAAGCTTTTATAAAAAATCGTAAGTAGTGTATTCAAAGAAGGTATGCAATATGTAGCATTATACTGAGTTAGAACATTGTCTGGTTTGTTTTTGGTTGATTTAGATGAAAACAAAGTTAGTGCTGATGCATGTTGTGTAAGAGAGTACAATCAGTTAAGAAGTGTATATGCACCTCACTTAGGACAGTATCTTATTTATACAAAACAGATAATCTGTCCTAAAGTGCAAGCTAACAAAAGAATTGATGGATGTTCCTCAAAGAATCGAAAGAAAGACAGGGAAGAACGTTTTAACAAGGAGAAACTGAAAAATGAGGGAGATATTGTAGGTTTCCAGTTGGAAAATAGCAACAGTGTCAACTGCTGTGCTAATGTGGTCCTCAATGTACTCTTCCATTTACCGCATCCTATAAATGCAATTCAGCATAAAGCAGACAAACACATTCTGCTCTCAACTGTGTCATTTGCTGGAATGCTGACTTAGTGATAGCCCTGTAGTACATTCTGCTTCAAGCATTCGAGATGTAGTAGATATGTACTATTTACTGTCAACAAGATGCACAGGAATTTATTATGGTCATCCTTAGAGTTTGAGAACAAGAAGAAGTAAATATTGACTTATTTGGACTGAGTTAAACATGGAACCATGAGTGTGAAGATTATTCTTTTACATCTACTACTTAAATCAATTCTGAACGAATTGGCTACATAATATTACTAGATTTTTCAAAACTGTGCCTTTTGACCGATCGATCAAAAAGGCAACCCAAAATATCACCTGGGCAAACTGTAGATCAGATTGTATGTCTACATGCCAGTAACACAGAAGTGAAAAATACATTATATTAATGCTACAACGATGCAGAGCAGATGGATCTAAAATGGAAACTGAAATTACGAACTTCAAAGAACTACAAATTTCGATTTCTGTAGGAACGTATACTACAGTGGCTATCATTCTTCATGAAGGACTTCATATAACTTCAAGACACTACACAGTGTACTTAAGAAGTGTAAGTGGGTGGATGGAATCTAATGACAGCAAGCTCTCATTGAAATTAAAACTACCTTTCAAACTTCCAAATTCATATCTCTTCTTTCTTCAACCACAGTTCTAAGGAGGATTACTGTTTAAAAGCTGGTATACAGTTTGTTCCTTATGGATCATCAGTGTATAAGACATCAGTCGGCCTACCGTGGTGATGTCTTCAAAACGGTCTCCAAAACTCCAATATGCTTCACATCACTTTTGAGTAATGGACTACTTGCAATTTCATAATATTTTATTTATTTCTGATATGTTTCTTTAAATTACTTCAGTAGCTATAGTTTAAATAATATGTTGATTATTTCTAGTGAGTGGAATGCATAGTATCACTTATTTATAATGCCATACTATGCAGTTTTGTTTTTTCCTACTATTAAAATTATTGTTTTTCCCCGCCGTTCAAGGATGAAGCTTCGTACACTACATTGTTTACAGTGTACAAGTATGAAAGCTGAGAACAGTAAAAATGGGGAAATGAAATGTTTAAATTAAATGTATGATTGCTTTAAAATGATGCACCTGTGTAAAGCTTTATTATTAACATGAACATTTCTAATGCAGAAACAAACTTTGCTATCCAAATTTATAACAAGTGACAATAATTTATATTTATGATTTCTCTCTTTTACCGCAGATCAATGGAACCATTTATTGCAGTAATGTAGGTGACTAATTACATCTTTATCCTTTATAATATATCCAATAAGACAGAAATGCAGTCATTCCTGCATACAGTCACAAACTAAAGAAGACACTGATACAGATACTGAAACATCCATGCCTCTACTGATGGTATAGATTGGTATACCCAACCTCACAATGGATACACTAACACACCCACACAGAGTGATACATACACAGGCACACCTAGTAACAATCACATGCATACAAGCACACACCCAGGTACACACTAATTTGTACACTAAGTCACCCAAGCACACACAGATGCATAGAGTGACACACCCAGGCACACACTGACATATACTCACATATACAAGCAGACACTGTTGCAAATGTCCCAGGCATACACTGATGCACCCTGCAACACACTCATATATATACTGACACACCTAAACACACACTGGTACAGTCACTGACTCACTTACACACTCATTGATGCATACACTCACACACCCAGGACACATTCATACAAATAGTACCACTGGCAAGCAAATACACTAATGTATTCCTGCAATCACTCAAACACTCATTGATACATACACTCAAACATCCTGGGACAGATTTATACATAATGTGACTTACTCAAAGACACACAGATACATTCACTAACATACTCAGACACTCACTCATACATACAGTCTGACACCCTGGAACACACCCATACAAATACTGAGACACACAAGCACACACTAATGCAATGACTGACTCACTCACACACTCACTCATAAATTGAGTCAGCCACCCCAAGACACACTCATACATATGCTGACTCAGGCAATAAAATACACAGAGACATTCACTGACTCGCTCAGACAGTGACTGATACATATACTCAGACACCCTGGGAGTCACTCATATATACTGATACACCCAAACACACTCATGCATTAATTGACTCACTCACACACTCAGTCACACATACACTCAGACAGCTCAAGACACGCTCATACATATACTGACACACCCCAACACATACTTATATATCTACTGACATGCTGACACACTCAGTCATACATACACTCAGAGACCCCTGGAGACACTCATACATATACTGACACAGGCAAACAAATAGACTGGTAAGGTAAGGTAAATAATTTATTTGTACATGGTTAATTAAAACCTTTACAAGACAATTAGAACATTGCTAAAAATTAGCTTAAAATTCATTTTATGCGACTTTCTAAAATTTTAAAATTTACTTAATATCAGTTTATGGCCATCATTGTAATTAAAGGTTCATGACTTCAGGGCACCGTCTCGGAGATATTTGGTCTGGCTTTTATTAATCCGCAGTCAACGTGCTCTTCTGTCTTTTTGCTACTAGTTCCAAAAACTTTGTGACCCGACAATTTAATTTTGTTTTGGTAGGGTTAAAGCACAGTTTGACCGCCTGCCTGCATGTTCGAACACCATGCAGTTTAAACGATGGACGTAATAAATTGTACCTCAGGTCCTTTAATTTAGGGCAGATGCAGATTACATGAATGATATCTTCTTTGCCAGCTTTGCACAAGCGACAATGTTGCGGGAAGTTTCTTCTTTCCCAAGACGGCAGGTGCGGGGCAGCTGGAATTACACCAAGGCGTAATTTTAAAAACTTTTCTTTTGTCTTTAGATTCATTCCAATGTTAAGATACACTTGAGGTTGCAGTGTTGCATAGTCGCTGAGTGTAATCCAGCCGTGCGCTCTTTTGGATAATGTCTCCTTGTCCTCAATAGAGGAAATGATACGTGTTGATTTTTCGCGACTTTTTTAAAGACAAGAGATCAGTAAGAGGTGCCCCAGAGGTCTGACAGTCCCAAGGTTTGGAGTGAGTCAAATAAGTAATCTCTGGCAGAGGATTTTCGATGGCGGAGCAGCTCTTCCCATAAATTTGAGTTTAAAGAACCAACCTCAGCGCTGCAAATCTTGTGCCAGGTAGTGACATACACGCTCCATCTTTCCAGTGTTTGTTTTGACAGACCAAATTCAAGCCGAATTTGCGCTGGAGAAACGTATCTTGGCAGATTGAAGATTGCCCTGTATGAGTTTGCTATCACTATATCCAATAGCGCAGCATCCTTTCCTTGAAGGGGTTCACTCCCATATGTAAGGGTCGGCTGTAGCTTTGCTCGCAGGACCTGGAGCAAGGGGTTAAGCATTAAGTCGGGAAGCTTGACCTTTAAAGATTTTATCGCCAAACAAGTCACGGTTCCCTTCCCTCGCAAGGACTCTAGTTGAGGCTTGAACGAGTTCTTATGGTCCAAGATTACTCCCAGGTATTTATAGGTAGTTACCAAATCCAACCCTTGTCCATTTAGATGCCAATTGTTTTTCCTTTTTTTCCGATAATTCAATGTCATGACTTTAGATTTGGCAAAATTTATTTGCAAGCAGTTCCTTTCCGAAAAGGTGTGGGTTACATTCAAGAGATGTTGGAGGCCGATCGGAGTCCGACTAATTAAAACCAGGTTGTCCGCGTACAACAGATTGGACAGCTGAGTTTTCCCTAGTTTTGGTGCATGGCAGGGACAATTGTCGAGTTCTCCTGACAGGTCTGCAAGAAAAAGGTTAAATAAAAATGGAGCTAGAACACAGCCCTGTTTTAGCCCTTTTGTTGTTGGAATCGGTTTGGATAGATGTGTTCCTGCTCCTAATTTAACCTTGATCCAGGTGTTTGTGTGCAGTAATATCAGTTGGTCTAAGAGTCGTTTCGGTATACCCCAGTTTTCCAGTTTCCGCCAGAGTTTATTTCGATCGACGTGATCAAAAGCGGCAGTATAATCAATGAAACACAGGAAAAGGGAGTTTTGGTCTCTTTTGCTGCATCCATCAGCATGGTCAATGCCATGATGTTTGTAACGGTCCCTTGACCCTGGCAGAAGCCTGTTTGATTAATAGGGAGGATGGAATTTTCGGACGCCCATGTTGTTAACTCCTCCAATATGGTTCCTGCAAAATACTTGGCCTCCACGTCTATGAGGGCAATAAGCCGGTAGTGATTTGGAAGTTTCCTGCTGCCCTGTTTAAAAATTGGGCTTAATACTGATCCAAACCAGGACTCCGGTAGTGTCAATGTGTCCTTTATGTTTTTAATAACTGGTGTTAGTGCTACACTCCAAAATTCAGCATCTGATTTATATAACATTGGTGGGATGCCGTTTGGGCCAGGGGCACCTGTTGGTTTGCCCCTAGCTATTTGCCTCTTGATTTCCGCTGATGTGTAAGTGGAGTGTTCAATCTCAACAGAGGCAGAAGAATTTGAATCTAGCTTTAATTTACCTACACAAGGAGGTGACGTGGTTCCTCTTGGGTCTGAGTCTTGAAAAGTTACCATTGTGCCGCAGTTGCTTGTTTTTTCTCTGCAAACTACTTTACTGGGCCCTTTTGTCCCTACTTCATCGAGACGCTCCCCGTTGTCAGCGAATGTGTTGTTAAAATGCTTGAAGAGGTAATTTGTCCATGCTTCCTCCGTTATATTAGAATTTAGGCCAAGATGGTCTGGATTCTTTAATCTTTTGATTATATGCCAAAACCTTGAGCTGTTTTTCCGTTTAACTTCATAGAGGAGCTTGGCCCATAATTCTTCCTTTTTTCGCTTCTTTGTTTCCCATTTCATCCTTTTTAGCAGTTGTTTTGCTTCCCGTAAAACTTTTTGTAAGTCTTGATTTAATGGATCTTTCCTCATCTGTCTCAATGTTCGGTTTATGATCTGCTTTTGGATTTTCATTTCTGGAGTGGGTTGCGTTTTAGTTGATGCTCCCGTTTGGTGTGTTAATCTATTTGATCATCCTTTCAATAATTTCTCATCGACAGCTAGGATGAAGTTTTGCCATGCTTCTACCGGTTTTGTCGTGAGATTTTCCGCTTGAGTGTAAAGAGTTTTGCCTTAAGGCATATAGTACTGATATTACTGGGATTGCATCGAAGCCGCTTTAGATTTGCGGCTACTTTGATATTAATACCTATAAATGGTTCGATCTTAAGAAGTAAGTTGACTTTTATTGTTACTTCTTGAGGCAAGTGGTCGCTATGTTCGCTGGTCCCAATCTTAAACGCCATTACGGTACCAAGCATATTTAGGGATGTAAATGTATAATCCAAATGAGAAGATTGCTGTTTTGAATGAAACGTTGCGATTGGTGGGTCGTCCTCCGGGAAGCGCCCGTTTAAGGCTCTTAAGTTAAGATGTTCTAGCTGCCGTAATAGGTGATTTGAGCAATTTGTGGATTTCTTAATGTTTGGGGAGCCCTGGCTTGGCACTTCCCATGCAGCATTAAGTTCTTGGTCAAGGGCATCACCTTCCCCAGAGCTAAAAAGATACATGTTAAAATCGCCTGCTAGAATAATATAATCAGAATCCTCTTCATCCATTATCTTTTTCGTGGCTTCAATCAGTTCTTTGGCAGCTTTCCGTTTCCGTTTGTGATGGAAGTAAGCGTTAATTACTATAACTTCTTGACACTGGCTATTTAGCCAGAGTGCGACCTTTACCGCCTGCATGACACTTGGGGGTGTTATTTGAGATGCTATTGCTGAGATCTCTCCTATTGTTACTATGGAGGCTATAATCATTAAGCCCCCTGATCGGCGACCAAAATCGGAACACTTTTTTGCCGGGATGCAACAAGATGTATATCCTTGGAGTTCAAAGGCCTTTTCCTCCCAGGTCTCTTGCAGCAGTAACAAATCGAATGAGTTTAAATATTGTAAGAACTCCGGATCCTCACTTTTACTAGCTAGACCGTTGATGTTCCAAGTACATATCTTAATTTGTATGGAGTTGTCCAAGGTATGATTGAGGTTGCTCTCCCTTTGTCAATTTGTATGGTCTGCTATGTTAATGGTGCGCTGAATTTGCTTCCAGTTTTGTGAGGCAGTTGGCCAAATGTGACGTAGGTCCCTTGGGTCTTGTGCTGGTAAAAAGATCTTTGTATCTTGGGAGTATGCTCTTGGGGAGGTACTCCTTGCTCCCTTTAGTACTGAATTGATGTTTTTCCGTAAGGGTGTCCCAGTAGGGGGTAAAAAGGTGTCGGATAGGGAGGTAACTTTTCATTTTCAAGTTTTATCCCCATTGCTTAAACATACTCACTTCTTTCATGATTTTTTTGACTGTCTCTACGGAGTTCCAGGTTGCTTTGGTTATTTCCGAACATTGCGAGTTGTTGTTTAGCTGGAACTCTATTCGGAGAAGATCAGAGGAGCCAATTTTTTCTAGGTTTGTGATTGAATGTAAAAGCCGCAGTATATTTCCTCTGTTCAATATGTCATCACTGCCACGAGATATATATTCTGGAATGAAGAGAATAGTGGCCATGCTATCCCCGTGTTGTACTGAATCTTGCTTTGCTCGAGATCCCTCGTTTCCGGTATGACCGGGCTGTGGAGAGCGGCTTAAACTGCCGCTTGTGGGGGAAGTTTGTTGTGTCCTATTCTGCCTTTCTCTCCGTGAGTCCTTTGTAATGTTTGTTGTTCCCCCTGTTTGCTTTTGTGATAACTCTGCATTTCTGGTCTGAGTATTGTCGCAGATTTCTATGGTTTGAGTTTGTTCAGTTTTAATGGTCCTTATTAAATCAAAATTATGTACAGTTTGAGTTGTTTTTGTTTGAGGAAGTCCCCACTTACTTCCAGGAAGTGGAGATTTATGAGATGTATCTCTGGATGGTGTGCTCAAAGCCACTGGCGGCTTGGCAATGAATGCCGGGGGGGGATCCTCCAAGTCTTCGGGCAAAAGCGAGAGCGTAAGTTGATTTACGTGTTCGACTTTTGGACTGTGAACGGTTGCTGTTGGGGACAAATATAATGGTGGTTCTTTACGGGATCTTCCGCTGGTTGGAAGCCTGTTTCTTCCCTTCCTTTTTTTCTTCCTCCGAGTTTTACAAAAGCTCTGGGCGTTGGTTGATACACAGTCAGCTGTAGTTGTACAGGCTGCTGATAAATGAGCCGTGAATTCAGCTTCCGTGCTCTCTGATGATGGTAGCAGGCCGTCCCTACCTGGCATATTCAAATTGCTGTTTACTGTCCGTGCTACTTTTAATTGGTCCGAAGGGTTTTTTGGTGGTCCGGGGAGTTCAGTATTCTTTGCAGAGGTCTGTAAAATGGTTGTTTTTAGATCTACTATTAGATCCCCCTATCATGGATGGTAGGGTTAGTAACTTGTCTACGATCGGTTCACAGGAGCATGATGATGGTATTGCTTGGACCACATAAGCCAATTCCTGTCCTCTCTTTATGAGGCCATTAAGTTCTAATATTTTTGAGTCTATTCCTGAGATGGAGTCAGCCATTGTCTGTAAGACGGTAAGCTGCAGATCCATTTTGTATGATTGAAATTGTAATGCTGCAGCTGAATCTTGCAGGGTGTTTAGGATTGTTACCCATAATGATTCCGGGATTGGGCTTCCAGTGTTGTTACTTTTCTCCAATCTTGGGAAGTTATTTGCTTCTATTGGTGAGTTTGAATGAACTGGTTTCAGGTTGTAGGAGGCTACTAGTTGTTCCCATTCCTGGGTAGCTATAAAAGTCATGTAATTATTTGTTGAGTGGGAGTCGCTGAAAGGTAACAGAGTGCGATGCTCAAGGGGCATATGTGCTGTTGGACTGTTATGTATTAATGATTGCTCTCAGGTATCTACTTGAGTTGTTTCGAGTGGTTTTGTTTGAATTGGAGAACTATTATTTAATTGAGGGGATAAATCTTGTTGTTTTCCGTCCTTGAGGTCCTGTGCGTTAACTGCGGCTGATCGGTCTACTTGGGTTGTTTGAGTTGCCTTCATTCGAATGGGAGAGCTGTTATTTAATTGAGAAGATAGATCTTGTGCTTTTCCGTCACAGTTGTTCTGAACCTTAATTTTAACTGGTGAATCTGAGCTCTCTGTGTATAGGGTGCTTGTTTGACTTAAATTTGTCTCAACTCCACTGGGTGAGTGGGAGTAAGGATGGGAGTGTTTCACCAACTCAGAGGATTTATCCATCTTCGGCGGGCTCAACAAGCTATTTTTTACAGTGACTTTTCCAGAACAGGGCGAACCCGGAGCGACCCTGCTTTGACTATTTGCTCCTTTAGCTGCTAAATTGATGCAATCACCCACTCCCCTGGTTCCGGTTGATGTTGTTGTTGTCACTTTGGTTGTTTCCCCAGGGAGGAGTTGACAATTCGTCCCTATAGACTGTGGGGTCACAACTGGATTAATATAGAGAGGACTGCAGTCAGTTTTACTTAATAGGAGCGGTGTTTGCAGCCCTTTTATATTCCCAGTCTTGGACTAAATAGCCGTCCCTGGGTCCTTCAGAAAAGAGAATTTTGTGTATATCTTTGGCTGGTAGGTACATATTTTTTTCCTCACAGACATTCCTTCAATGGTTATAAGATCATTTGAGACCTTTAACGTTGTAAGAGACAATGGCCGCTGTGGCGATAACTGCAGTGTCTGCGGTGCCATTTCCATTGGCAGCTGGGGGGTCAGCTGAAAGGGCAGTAACTGTGTGCGGTCGCCGATGCCAACTGGAGTCGGAATGTCAGTAGTCACCAACCCACAAATATTACCACAAATATTACGCTCCTCAGATGGATTTAAGAGAGTGCTCCGCCTCTGTCCAGGCGGTGTAAAAACGTTTGCCATTGTTTTTATAGTTATAATTTCGCTTGTGGTTACAATTGGAGTTGCAATTGAACTTGTGATGGCCTTTTTAGATTCTTCCTTGTAGGCATTATGGGTATTAAGGGTTTTGTCTTGAGATTTAGTTGGCTGCGGTGTCGTTGCGGGTTCCAAGTCAAGTTTCCTTTTCTTTGACTTTGACTTGTTTTTTGGTTCAAGCAAAAGGTGTCTGACTTTGCCGGATCTCATTTCTCCTTTCTTGTTAGATGCTTTTGTTTGTATTTTATTTATGTTTTATTTGATGATTTGTGTTTTAATGTTCGAGTAACTCCTCTCTTCAGACCCCCCTCACAGCCAATGGGCTGCTCGCTTTACCCCAGTTGGTCGTAGGGGGTAGACTATCAATACTGTTGTTATCTACCAGGTGTATAACTAGGTATAACTAGGTACAATGATTAAGGCGTTGAAGCGTTGAAGCGTTGGGGCAATTGTACTAGCGGTGTTAGAGCTCTAGTGTTCTTCTGCAGTTCGTATGCCCTTCGTATGCCCTTCATTCCTGCGGAGCCCCTCCTGAGAATGGGGCAAAAGAGGCTGCAGAGGCTACAGAAGCTGTGAGGTTACAAAGGCTTCAGAGGCTATGACCGTCTGTGCCCTGTGCCCTGTGTTTGTGTCCGTCCAGGTACTGCGTAGAAAACACAGAAGCACAAAGCGCACAAAAGAGGAGTAGGAATGAAATAATGAGGCAAGTTCAACAGCAAACTGTGGGCAATGAGGAACTGATGCAGTGCGGTGATGCCTCGGTGATGCAGCACCGAAACGGGACGGGAGAGCAGGGCACGCTAGGTGCTACAGGCTGCTCCCAACATAGGGGCCGATTCTGATGCGGGTTGGAAAAGCTTCCCGACCGAATCGGTTGGGAAATGGTGTCCGACCCACTCGGATCAGGAAAGTCCGACCGGCGGAGTAGGATGCATCCGGATGCTTCCAGTTACAATTTGGTTGAACTCCCATTGACTTCAATGGGAACATTTGTTCCTAACCGCATCAGAATTGGGCCCTCGGTCGGGAAGACACGTTCCCGATCCGATTTGGAAGGAGCAGATGCCGTTAGGAGGCCTTCCTAACCGCATCAGAATCAGGCCCTCAGTCGGGAAGCTTTTCCAACCCGCATCAGAATCGGGCCCAGTGTTGGGCCGCCTCCGCAGCGCACCTGGGCACAACACTTCGGGCTGACTCTAACGTCAACCACGCTCTCCCGCTTTTACCGCTTATTACCTGTGCTTTCAATGGCTTTCAATGCCTTTCAATGCCGCGTATCACGTTCAACGGGCTCCCGGACTCCCAGGCTCCCGGGCTCCAGACCGCTCAACTCCTTGGAACCTCGGCTCACCGCTGAAGGCTTGTAGCTCCCGGAGACGGCTCTTCACCTCCACCGTCCACCGTCCGCCCAGCACAAAACATTGAACTCCGCCTCCGACAAGCGTTAGGTTAAGGAAATGAAAGATTGACGGAGCTGAGTGCTCTCCCACAGCAGCCTGTGGCTCACGCGGCTCTCGCAGCTCTCACGGGGCTCCCGCGACTCTCCTGTCGCTCCCGCGGCTCTGCGGGGCTCCCGCGGCTCAGCTCAGCCTCTCTCGGCAGCACTCTCTCAACTGCGCTGCCTCTCACTCTCTTGACCCGGAACAGGAACAGCCTGATCCATTCACTGACTCAGGCCTACAGGCAACCACCCTGGAACACACTGATACATAAACTGGCACACCAAAGCACACACTGATGCATTCACTGAGTCACTCATGCATTCGCTCATACATACACTTGGACAACCCAGGACACACTCATAGATATACTGACACACCCACGTAACCAATGAGTGGATGAGTGAGTGGTTGTGTGAGTACTTGTATGGGTCTGTGCATGGGTATGTGAGTGGTTGTGTGGGTGTGTGAGTGGGTGTCTGAGGTTGTATGGGGGTAAGTGGTACTATGAATGATGTCATCAGTAATGTCATTTGAGATCTCATCAGTGATGTCATCAGTGATGTCACTGACCATGTCATGAGCGATGTAATATGTGAGGTCATGAGTAGTGCATTGTGGGGGCGTAAGTTGTAGTTAGCTCAGGTAACTATAACTGCCGAATTTCTATGGTTTTGTATGAGTGAAATCTCAGACTAACTATAAGGTCCATGCAACCTTTGGTTTTGTCAGTTAATTTCTAAGGTTTTTAAAATTCTATTTCCTAATTATAACGTTTGTGAATTTCTAATGTTTTTTAATTCATTTTCCTACCTATAACACCACTGTAACCTTAGTTTTTTTCAGTGAATATGTGTATATATATGCAGTCGCCAGTAGGTAGTTATAGTTTTGACCGAGTTTCCATAGGAAGAGCATTTTTTCATTTGCCAATAACTTTGGTGTCATTTGTGAATCCTCGCGAAATTTTCAAAACTAATATGGCACTCACTTCAGCTGCTGTCTTGAACGTTTTGTGGTGATTCCTCAAGTGGGAGTAGCAAAAAGGGGGGTCCCAAAATGGCTATTTCCCATAGGAATTTTAGACACAGTTACAGCCCGAACTGCAGAATGGAATTACACCAAATTTGGCATGAAGTTAGATGCTGGTCCAGGAAAGTGCCTTTTTGTGATTTGGTGTAAATAATCTGCTCAGTAGTTTTAGAGATAATAACTGAAATCCAAATTTGTATATATAGGGACGCGAAGGATCCGCGACCCCTCCCAATCTAGTGCTGAGATCTAATTGGCTGCCAAAACTTCAAACCAGGAAGTGTTAGTAGCCATCTTTTGATTCGGCTTGAGCCGAGTCACAGAAAAAAACATTAAAAAAAGAGAAGGGGGCAGGGGAGGAATACCCTGATCCTCTAGGCCTCTCCGAGGGAGTCCCACAGGGTCCCTGCAAGGCCAAAAAAGCATTTTTTTGTTAATTTTTGGTGGGAGACATGTTGGATCCGCGGTTCCCTTAAAAAATTAAACAAAAAGAGAAGCACGGGATGCCGCGCTTCTCTATTAGTAAGCCCCGGGTAGGCCAGGTCCTGGGGACATGCAGCCATTATTATTTTAAAGAAATGGGGGATTTCATGGACACCCCCATGCCCCATGGACCACTACCTCCCTGTGGCTATTGTTAATATTAATGCGGGGGACCTGTACCGCCTCCCACGCAGCCCTGGGGACCGCTGCCTCCATTGGGCTAATATAAAAGAAATTGGGGGGCTTCATGGGCCCCTGTGCCCCAGGGACCACCACCTCCCCAGGGCTATAACATTTGTAATGGGGGAGCCTCACGGACCCCCTCAAGCACCAGGGACCACCACTTCTCCAGGGCCAAATTGTATTTTAAAAATGGGAGGGATCTGCGCCGCCCCCTCCCAGGCCATTCTCAGCCCCGGGACTGCTACATCTAAAGCCCTTGAACAAGAAAGGAGAGGGGCAGCACAATACCTCTCCTGGAGACATAAGTTATAGATTACCCTGGGGACTGCCACCCTCCCAGGGCCGGCACTTGCTATGTCCTGGGGTGTCCACCCAAAGGATATAGCTGTTTGCTGTGGCTCTCCCGCCAAGTCACAGAAAACACTCCACTTCCAGCAAGCGAGAGCTCAGAAATGCTCTTGCTTGCTGGAAGTGGAGCATTCAGCTTTTTCCCTGCTCGCTGTCAAGCAAGCAGGGAAACAGATGAATCGCTTTCAGATACAGGGAGCTCCATGTTTAGCAGCTCCCTGTGCTGAAACCAATGCCGGCTGCCGCAGGTGGCGGAGAGCTGGCAGGGACCGCGGGGCATTCAGGCTCCCCCATGGTCCCAGTGGAGACTGGGTGCCCTGGGGGCACCCAGTACTAATGGCCAGGCACCTAGGATGTGGTCCCTGGGGCCGAAATCTGCCCGGGAAGGGGAACATGCAGCCCCTTTCGCCTTGCACAACAATAAAATAATAAAGACTGGGCCCCCAGGGAAGGGGTCTCCTGGGCCAAAACCTGCCCAGGGAGGGGAGCCTATACGGCGCCCCTCCCCTATTACTAATAGGCTGGGCCCTGGTGGATGGGGTCCCTGGGGCCGAAATCAGTCCGGGAGGGTGGCTGTGCAGCCCCCTCCCATATTACCAAAGAACATTTTAAAAAAGGCCAGGCCCCGAGGGATGGGATCCAGGGGCCAATATCAGCCCTGGGAGGGGGCCGTGCGGCCTCCTCCCCCATAGTAAAAAGGCCTGGCCCTGGGGGATGGGTTCCTCAGGATCAAAATCAGCCCATGGAAGGGGGCCCCTCTCCCCTAATATAATTTTTTTAAACAGGCCAGCCGGGAGAAGTCACAGGAGGCCCGCCCCCTTTCTCAGCCACTGTTCAAAGGGGCCTCCTGTCACACAACTTGTTGGGGGATGAAGCCCCCTTGGATGCGGAGGGTCCTTGGGGGTCAACAACCCCTCCTGTTACCTCCAGTAAGTACCACATAGTGGGATTGCTGAGAAGTCATCGGAGGCCACGCCCCTTTTCTCCACCACTCTGCAAACAGGCCATATAGCACACTTCCGGTTGGGTGATGAAGTCCCCTTGGAAGCTGAGGGTTCTTGGGGGCCAGGAACCCCTCCTGTTACCTCCAGTAAGTCCCACACAACAGGATTGCTGAGAGGTCTTCGGAGGCCCTGCCCCCTTTCGCCACCACTTGGCAAATGCGCCTCCTGGCACACTACTGGTTGGGGGATGAAGTCCCCATGGATGCTGAGGGTCCTTGTGGGAAAAGAAGCCCTTCTGTTACCTCCGGTAAGTCCCACATAGACTGAGAGCTGGTCAGAGTTCTGCCCCTTTCTACACCACTTTGCAAATGCGACTACTAGTTAAAAAACCTTTGAAATTCACTTGAAAAACCAAAGGTTACAGGGACATTATAGTTAGGAAATAGAATTTAAAAAACCTTAGAAATTCACTGACAAAACCAAAGATTACATGGAAGTGTTGTCACTGACCATGTCATGAGTGATGTGATATGTGAAGTCATAAGCAGTGCATTGAGGGGTCGGAAGTTATAGTTAGCTCAGGTAACTATAACTGCTGAATTTTCATGGTTTTGTACAAGTAAAATCTGAGCCTAACTATAACATCCCTGAAACCTTTTGTTTTTTTCAGTGAATTTCTAAGTTTTTGAATTACTATTCCCTAACTATAATGTTCATATAACCTTTTTTTCAGTGAATTTCAAAGGTTTTTTTAATTTCTTTTCTAAAGTATTATGTTCCACTAATGTTTAGTTTTTTTAGTTAATTTGTGGGGTTTATTTTGACTATTTAGGGGCCGATTCCGATGTTGGACGGACTCAGGTCCGTCCGACATCGGTCAGGAGCTGTAACCGACCGACCTGCTGTCGTCGGTTACGGCCCTGCAAGTACGATGCGACCAAACCCTGTTCGGTCGCACTCGTATACTTCACAATGGGAGCATGCATTCCGAGCAGAATGCATGCTTGCATTGTGAAAAGCAGGGGTGCAGTTCATCCCTGCACCCTGTGGCCGGCACCCCAAGGTGCCTGCCACCGGGTGCAGGGATCAACAGATCGGCGGCCTCGCACCCATGGGGGCCCTCCTGGGGGCCCCCAAAGACAGTTTCCGACTGCCTTTTCGTGCCAGAAAGACCGGCACGAAAAGGCAGTGAAAGCTGCCATCGTACTCCCTCGGTCGTGAAGAGGTGGCCGGGGGGAGTACTGAAGGATTTCCGGACGGCAGACGGGCTCTCCGAGCCCGTCGGAAGCCATCCGGAAATCCGAGTCGGATTCCTTTCCGACCGAGCCCATCGGAATGGCTCGGTCGGAAAGAGAATCCGGCCGGCACATTACGATTCGGTCGGAAGGGCTCCGGCCATCGTTCGGTGCCCTTCCGGCCGAAATCGGAATCGGCCCCTAAGTGTATTACAATTGATTTTGATTTTTAATTTACTTTTTTTTGTACCGTAGACATTCTTTTTTCAATAAATATACTTATTATGTGTTTAAAAACATAAAAATCACATATGTAGTTAATTTAAATACGGCAGTGCTTTCGTGGGTTCGTAAACATAGACGGACTACTACCCTATGGGTTTTAATCCTGATCATGTAATCGGAACGAATCCGCGAGTCTGAATCCGTGGATTCACCAAAAATGTTATAGATTACTGTGAATATGTACACACCTCCATTGTCATTAATCACATCAGTGTGAACATGTTTACAAGTATATATAAACCACCTTATATCTGTTTTCCAATAAAAATACCCATTTTACAACTATCGCGAATCCACAAATTGACGGATACACCCAGACCTTGTCTTCTGATTGGATATATTAAGACCCCACCCTTGTACATGGAAAACCACACCCCAAAACAGTTTCTTCTTCAGTGAAGTCTCTAGAAGGAGAGTTACGAACCAGTGGTGCTTTGCTTTTACACAATGGCTGAAGCTACATCGTCCGTCCAAGATGAGCATCCACAACCTGTGGAGCATAAGGAGGAAGATACACCACCACACAGAAAAGAAAGTGATGTGTGGAAGCACATTACTATAACTTGTGGGGAAAAGGAGGTAACAGCAAAATATGTGCAGCGCTATATTTGTGGCAAGCAGTTATCCAGAGGCACTGCAAATATGTATTCACATGGGACAAGTTCCTTATGGAAGCACCTGAAAACAATTCATGAAAGGGTCTACAACCAGATGATGTGAGAGAAAGCAGGTGCAGAAGGACAGTCGACCTCTACCTCAGCTTTGGGAGAACTATCATCAGCTGCAGTCATTACAGTAACAGCTGCCTGTGAAAAATTCAGTGACATGGTTATTCACTGAACAAAATGCCACATTCTTGTTGCTGTAAAAATGCCTAATGTGCATGCATTCTTGGTTACAGTGAAGAAGCATCGCTGTTCGGTTTTTATTTTATGCTTCCAGTGACCACATAATGATTTTGAAGACTGAAGCCAGTTGCTTCTTTGCATTTCCCCATCCTTACCCTTTTTACTACCCTATTCACTTTTTGTTAAAAAAAATAAAAAGAAGAAAAAAATAAAAAAAAACTGTTAAAAAACACTTCTAGAAAATACAGTTCTTGGTAGACCCACTATCTACTCAAACAAAGAGCTAGCTCTGTGTTTTAATGTGTCAGTGACTGTATTGGTGTAAGAGTGGGTGTGTGAGTGTGTGCATCAGTGTATCTCTGGGTGTGTTATTGAATGCATTAGTATTTGCCTGTGCATGACAGTTTCTGGTTTGATGAATGCCTGACCGTGTCAGTGTCTACATTAATGTATGCCCAGGTGTGTCAGTATATGCCTAAGTATCACCCTGGGTGTGTCACTGTATGTGTCAGTGTGTGTCTGTGTGTGTTATTGGATGCATTAGAGTTTGGTTAGGTGTGTATGTGTCTATATTGGTGTATGCCCGAGTATATCAAAGTCTGCTTTGGTGTATGCCTGGGTGTGTCAGTGCATGTGTCACTGTATGCCTGGGTGTCTTATTGGATGAATTAGTGTTTGGATGGATGTGTCGGTGTCTGCATTCTGAATGCATTGGTGTGTCAGTGTCTGTATTGGTAAGTCCCTGGGTGTGTCAGTGTGTGCCTGGGTGTGTTATTGGATGCTTTAGTGTTTGGATGGGTGTGATGGTGTCTGCAATACTGCATGCCTGGGTGCGTCAGTGTCTGCATGTGTAAGCCCCAGGGTGTGTCAGTGTGTACGTCAATGTGTGCCTGGGTGTGTTATTTTCATATGTTAGTGTTGGCTGAGTGTGTCAGTGTCTGCATTGCTGTATGCCTGGGTGTGTCAGTGTCTGCATTGGTAAGTTCCTAGGTGTCTCAGTGTGTGTCATCAGTGTGTGCCTGGGTGTGTTAGTGGAAGCATTAGTGTTTGGCTGGGTGTGTCAATGTTTGCATTGCTGTATGCCTGGGTCTGTCAGTGTCTGCATTGTAAGTCTCTGGCTGTGTCAGTGTATGCATCAGTGTGTGCATGGGTGTGTCAGTGTTTGCATCAGTGTGTGCCTGAGTGATTTGGTGTTTGCATTAGTGTTTGCATGGGCGTGTTAATGTAGGCATTAGTATGAGCCTGGGTGAGTTAGCATATGCATCAGTGTAAGCCTGGATATGTCAGTGTATGCATCAGTGTGTGCCTGTGTGCGTTATTAGATGCATTACTGGTTGGCTGGGTGCGTCTGTGTCTGCATTGCTGTATGCCTGGGTGTGCCAGTGTCTGTATTGGTAAGTCTCTGGGTGTGTCAGTGTATGCATCATTGTGTGCATGGGTTTGTCAGTGTGTATGCCAGTGTGTGCCTGGGTGTGTTAGTGTATGCCTTAGTGTGTGCCTGGGTTTGTTAATGTATGCATCAGTGATTGCCTGGATGTTTAGTGTATGCATGAATGTGCACCTGGGTGTGTAAGTGTATATGTGAGAGTCTGCCTAGGTGTGTTAGTGTATGCATCAGTATGTGCCTGGGTGTGTACTATATGCATCAGTGTGAGCCTGGGCATGTCAGTGTATGCATCAGTGTGTACCTGGGTGTGTTATTGGATGCATTACTGTTTGGCTGGGTGTGTTTGTGTCTGCATTACTGTCTACCTGGGTGTGCCAGTGTCTGTATTGGTATGTCTATGGGTGTGTCAGTATATGCATCACTATATGCCTGGGTGTCTTATTGGATGCATTAGTGTTTGGATGGGTGTGTCAGTGTCTGCATTGCTGTATACCTGAGTGTGTCAGTGTCTGCATTGGCAACTCCCTGTGAGCGTCAGTTTGTCCCTGGGTATTTAACTGGATGCATTAGTGTTTGGCTGAGTGTGTCAGTGTCTGCATTGCTGTATGCCTGGGTGTGTCAGTGTCTGCATTGGTAGGTCTCTGGGTCCCTCAGTATGTGCATCAGTGTGTGCCTCCGTGTGTTATTGGATGCATCAGTGTTTGGCAGGGTGTGTCAGTGTCTGCAATGCTGTATGCCTGGGTGTGTCAGTGTCTGCATTGGTAAGTCTCTGGGTGTCTCAATGTGTGCATCAGTGTATGCCTGGGTGTGTAACTGGGTGCATTAGTGTTCGGCTGATTGTGTCAGTGTCTGCATTGCTGTATGCCTGGATGTGTGAGTGTCTGCACTGGTAAGTCCGTGGGTGTGTCAGTGTGTGCCTGAATTTATTATTGGATGCATTAGTGTTTGGCTGGATGTGTCAGTGCCTGTGTTGGTGCGTGGTTGGGTGAGTCAGTGACTGTATTGATGTGTGTTTAGGTGTATCAGTGTGAGCCTGTGTGTGTGAGTACCTCTATCTGTGTGTAGCTGGGTGTGTGAGTTGCTATACTGATGTGTGCCTACATGTGTTAGTAACTGTAGCAATCTGCACTTGGATGTGCATCCTCAAAATCTAAAGTTCTGGAACAACACTGCAAGAACTAATTAGTAAATTACATTACTCCAATAGATAGTGCCATTGATCTGTATAAAAAGGAAAAAACTGAAATATTTATTAATTTTACAATTAATAGAATTACAAAAGTAACTTACAAAGTTAACAATGCATAAAGACATACTTCAAAGAAATAACTAGACATTTCTCATAGTGTAAAGGTATGTATTAATATAACTAAGCATTTAATTTTCCCATTTTTACTGTTCTCAGCTTCTTTAGTCATACACTGTGGGGTATATTCACGAGAACGTGCGATAACTATCGCCAACATTAGTCATCGCCAGAAAAGTTAACACCGCCAAACCCTGTTTTTCATCGCCATGTTAGCGTGGTATTCTCAAGCCCGCGCTACATGGTGATAATAACAGTGAACGGCGGTGAAAACAGGCGACAACACCATCGCAATGGCGATAGTTATTCCTGCGTTAGCAGGCGATACCTGTGGATCGCCACATCAGCGCCAGGAAACTCCCATCCCAACCCAGGCGATATCGCATTGCTGTGTAAACAGAGGCCCTTTCCCCGACCTCTGTACCCCCGCTCTATTGAAAGACCCTGCCAGCCAGCACCTACAAGTGATAGATGAAAATGCATTCACGGGTGAATGCTGAGGGGTTGGCAGGTTATTAGAAAAAGATTAATATTCAGTTTTTTGGCAACAAATACCTAAAGCAGCTGTTTCTGAAACGTGGACTAGTTATGCACCAACGAGCACGGCATTGTTTGTTTAGGTGTAGAGACTAAGGGGTCTATTAGAATGTCAGGCGGATCGCCACCGCCCGCATGGTGGTGGCGATCCGACCGACATTCTCCCCCGCCTGCATGCCATTTCCCCCCCGCCATATTAGTATGGCGGGGGGGACCCCGGCGGACGGAAAGACCGTCCGCCAGTTTTCCGCCGGTCACACAGGTGACCGGGCGGAAAAGGGGCCTGATATGGTGGCGGTGTCTGCTAGACACCGCCATCCATATTATGATGGCAGCAGGAAGCAGCCTTTCCGTGGCAGCGTTGCCGCCACAGAAAGGCATGCGGTCTCCATAGTTGGGGGCCTGTTGCGGGCCCTCAGGATGTTGGGGGGGTGGGGGGGCACATGGGGGGTACCGTACCCCCGCATTTGCATGGATGACGTGGCAGGCACCGCGCGGTGCCTGCCACGTTGTGCACTGCAAATGCGCACATGCTCTCTGGTATTGCGGCGGGTGCTGCTGAGAGCACTGCCCGCCGCAATACAAAAATGCGAATGCGCCCGCCAGTGTGGCGGGCGCATCCTAATTGCCCATGCGGGACCGCCGCATCCTTACCGGGCGGTCCCATTTCCTGGGGCGATGGCGGGCAGACAAAGTCCGCCGCCATCATAATAGACCCCTTAATATCGAACTTTTAATATCAAAAGGACAAAATATCGAGTACAAAATATCGAGAGGACAGAATATAGAAAAGACATAATATAGTTGGAAAAAATATCGACATATAGGTAAGTAATATCGAATGTCATTATATCAAATTTTATTACATCAATTTTTTTTAAATTGTTTTATATCTTAGTATATGTGTTAAAAATATATAATATTTTTTTAATGTATGTTACAATTTTTTTAAGGTAATGGATTTTATGTGAATTAATTTTTGCATATATTAGTTCCGTAGCGGGTTGTGGGTTTATAGGGGAATAGGGTGGGAAGTAATTTAATTTACATTATAAAAATTAATAATTTATTAATTAATAATTTAGTGTTTAATAATTACTATTGTTTAATAATTTTTGCATACATTAGTTCCGTAGCGGGTTGTGGGTTTATAGGGGAATAGGGTGGGAAGTAATTTAATTTACACTATAAAAATTAATAATTTATTAATTAATAATTTAGGGGGTCATTACGATGTAGGGCGGATCGCCACCACCCGCATGGCGGTGGCGATCCGCCCTACATTTCCCTCCACCCTCCACCCATTTCCCCCGCCATATTAGTATGGCGGGGGGGACCCCGGCGGACGGAGAGACCGTCCGCCGGTTTTCCGCCGGTCGACCAGTCAACCGGGCGGAAAAGGGGCTACATATGGTGGTGGTGTCTGCTAGACACCGCCATCCATATTAGCATGGGTGCGGGAAGCAACCTTTCCGTGGAGGCGATGCCGCCACGAAAAGGCATGCAGAGTTTGCTGTTGGGGGCCCATTGCGGGCCCCCAGGGTATTGGGGGGGTGGGGGGTGCACATGGGGGGTACCTATGGTACCCCCCTACATTGTCATGGACAAGGTGGCAGGCACCGCGCGGTGCCTGTCACCTTGTGCATGACAATGCACACAGTGCATTCCCAGCATTGTGGCGGGCGGTGCTGTGTGCACCGCCCGCCACAATGCTGGGAATGGAGGATGCCACTGCCATGGTGGCGGTGGCATCCTAATCGCTGGTGCGGGACCGCCGCACCACTGGCGGCCGGTCCCAGCACCGCTAGGGTGGCGGGCGGAAGAAAGTCTGCCCACCATCCTAATAGGCCCCTAAGTGTTTTATAATAACTATTGTTTAATAATTTTTGCGTATATTTGTTCCGTAGCGGGTTGTGGGTTTATAGGAGAATAGGGTGGGAAGTAATTTAATTTAAATTATAAAAATTAATAATTAATTAATTAATAATTTATTGTTTAATAATTACTATTGTTAATTAAGTTAATTAATTTATTATTAAATATATAAAAAGTGAATAATAATCTTTTTTAATTAATTGATAATTATGTATATTGTTTATTTTTTTTATTAATTAGTAATTAATTACATATTAATTATTAAAAATTACTTTATTAACATGTTGATTATGTACATTTTTTTAGTAGTGTGTTGAGTGTTGATAGGGGAGTAGGGTGGGAATTAAGTTAAATTTAATTCAAATTTTAATAATTTTTAAATATTATTTATTCAAAGTTATTTTATAGTGTTAATTGTGTTAATTAATTTAGATATGATGGTTATTAATTTGATTGTTAATTGTAATTAGTTAATTAATTAAATGTTAATTAATTATGTTGATTCATTAATATTTTACACTATTGGAGGTGACGTTTATAGGGGAAAATGTTGGAAGGTAAATATATTTTTATTAATTAATTATTTGTTAATTAATTTTAATTATATTGTAGGAGTGGGTCTACTCAATTATTCCCCTACGCTACCCAACACTTTCCCTACTGTTGCACTCACTGGAGTGGGAATAGTTATTTTTACACTCCTGCTGTCCAACACTTTCCCTACTGTTCCACTCACTGGAGTGGCAATAGTAATTTTTAGACTCCCGCTATCCAACACTTTCCCTACTGTTCCAATCACTGGAGTGGGAATAGTAATTTTTACCCTCCCGCTATCCAACACTTTCCCTACTGTTCCACTCCCTGGAGTGGGAATAGTAATTTTTAGACTCCCGCTATCCAACACTTTCCCTACTGTTCCACTCACTGGAGTGGGAATAGTCATTTTTACCCTCCCGCTATCCAACACTTTCCCTACTGTTCCACTCGCTGGAGTGGGAATAGTAATTTTTACCCTCCCGCTATCCAACACTTTCCCTACTGTTCCACTCGCTGGAGTGGGTATAGTAATTTTTACCCTCCCGCTATCCAACACTTTCCCTACTGTTCCACTCGCTGGAGTAGGAATAGTAATTTTTACCCACCCGCTATCCAACACTTTCCCTACTGTTCCACTCGCTGGAGTCGGAATAGTAATTTGTACCCACCCGCTATCCAACAAATTCCCTACTTTTGCAGTTGTTGGAGTGTGAATACTAATTTTATTCCCTTAGCTATGCAACGTTTTTAATTTTGTTATGTTTAATGTAGTGTAAATTATTAATTAACATAAAAACATTTGCATTAATTATTTAAATTATTATATATTATTTATTTTTATATTTATATAATATGTTTATTTATATATATGTAAATATATTTTTAATAATGTTTTAAATATTTTATAATTAACATTAATAATTATTTTATAATATTATTAAGTAAATATATATGTTAAAAAATATGTTTTTTTACATTACATTTATTATTTTTACATTTTAAGCTTTTTTACATTATTTTAACTATGTTTTATTTAATTGTGTTTATTATTTAATTACTTTTATATTATTTTTAATACATTTAAAAAATTCAATATTTTAGTTAACTATATTTTAAACATTGATATTTTGTACTCGCTATTTTAGTATTTACCTGTTTGTAGATAGGGACTCGATATTCTGTCCCTCGATATTTTGACAACGATATTCTGGACAGTCGATATTCTGTCCCTCGATATTTAGTCACTGATCCGTTTGTTTACTCCTTCTGGGTCTGCCCTGGCTGGCATTGTGTATTCGGTTGGCAACAGGGGGCAAATATGGCGGGGGGCTGGGGGTTGTGGCGGTGGGTGTTGTGACCCTCATGGGTATCGGAACTGCATGATCATTACCTCCATGGCATCTGTGGGTCTTCAGGTGAGGCTCTTGGCTGGGCTCCCTTTCATGCTGTGGGTAGTCGTCCTGCTTAGCACCAGCAAAAGGCAGGTGTAAAATCCCTGGTGCTACCGCGGGTTATCCCCTGTTTTTGCTTCGCTTCGCAGATCTGGCAGTTCGTTGTGAATGTGGTGTTGTGGTTTTCTCGTGTGTTTTTGAACGGGAACGCCTACTCTGCATCTCATTAGTGTTAGTTGGTGGTGTCCACCGTGGAGATAAATTTGGGGGCAGTTATCGCGGGAATACTGGTGTTGTCTGCAGTTTGCACCAGCTTGTGAATGGGGTGTTAAATTTATCTCCACTTTTGCTGCGTTAAGGTGGAGATAAATCGGAGTTAACTCCTTGTGAATATGCCCCTGTAAATGATGTGCTTTTAGGCAGTCATCATTGAACAGTGGGGAAAAAACAATCATGAAGATTGTAGAAAAAAACTGCATACTATCTCATTGCAATTAAGGAACACTGTGCATTGCACTCACTGCAAATATACATAATACAACTTATTTAACTATTTACAAATACAGTTTTATGCACAACCACTTTAAACACATGCAGGTATATCTGTACACCAGCAAGTACAAAAGAAAGTGATGTCTATGAGCATGTAAGAATACCTTCAGGGCAAAGGATTACAGCTAAATATGTGCAGTGCAATATTTGCGGCATACAGTTACCCAGAAGCACTGGCAAGAATTATTCACATGGTACAAGTTCCAATTGGAAGCACTTAAAAACAATTCATAAAAGGGTGTACAACTGAATGATGCTGGAGAATCTAGGTGCAGCAGAAAATTCCACTTCTACAGCACCCTTGGGTAAACCTTAATCGGCTGCACTCATCACAATACCATCAGCCTGTGAAGATTTGAGTGAGATGGTTACTCACTGTGCAAAATGCCACATGTTTGTCGCTGTAAAAATGTGTTCTGTGAGTCAATTTTTCCTTCTACTGTTCTCAAGTTGTATACTCACACCACAAATGATGTATTGTTGAAATAATCATCATTGATCAGTTGCAAAAAAACAACCACAAAGATTGTAGTAAAAAAATATAAAAACTGTCCACTATGTGTATGTAAGTAGATGATTGCATGTGTAAATAGGTCTGTAACTGTCTGTATGGGTTTTTGAGTGGGTGTGTGACAGTGTGTGGGTGTGCTAGTACCTGTTTGAATGTCTGTGGAGGTGTATGACCACCAGTATGGGTGTGTTTGTGAACCATAATTTAAATTAATAATAAAGAGGTTTATAACTTTACAAGTACATTTTATTAACCCCTTCGATGCTCATGACGGAGCGGTTCCGTCATGAGCATCGGTTGGGCTGTGCTTATGACGGAACCGCTCCGTCATGAGCACAGCCCCTGGGGGAAGCGCTGGCGCTCCCCCCCTGGGGCATCGATCTTGCCCCCACAGAGGGGGATGGCAGCGGAAGAGTTTCCGCTGCCACCCCCGGCCCCCCCCACACTTCCCCATGCCGTCATCAGGAAGCGCTGGACGCGCTGGAAATCATTTCTTTCCAGCGCGTCCTCAGGGAGGGTGAGTGCTTGTTGGTGCGGTGGGGCGGGGGGCCGTAACAGGATGCCTTGAGGCATTGGGGGAGAGGAAAGAGTATTTCCTCTCCCCTAATGTCTCAATGCAGGGCATTCCTGCTT